>JAKSZP010012259.1:0-78092 GCA_022478985.1 Massospora cicadina
GTCCCCACTTAGTAGAGGAGGTATTGGGTGATGGGGCGCTCCACTTGAAGCTTTCCGCGCATTGGAAGCAGCACCCAGTTTTCCATTTTTCCCAATTGTCACCCTTTAAGGGTGTAATTCCCACGGACCCAGAACTGATTGTCATCAATAATGAGGAAGAAGGTGAGGTAGAGGCTATCCTGGCATCTTGCAAGTCGTGACGTTCAGTCCAATATCTCATGGCCTGGAAAGGATACCTGGCCTACAAAAATAGTTGGGTCAAGGCGCACAATTGCGCAAATTGCATGGCCCTGGTTGAAGCCTTCCACGCATCCCACCCTGAGGCTCCCCACCCTCCTCAGAAGATCGCGACAATTATGGCTATCAATATACCTAAAGCACACAAGAATGTGGCTCTGGTGCAGTTTCCCAGTGGGGGTGCCATTCCTTTGGAAAAAGGAAAGGGTAATGTAAGTCTTGGGGAACGTCCTTTAGCTCTCAATTGGGTCATCTTCCCATTCCTGAATAAAAAGACACCAAAGAGAATGGCAGTACTTCTCATCACTCAGGGCAATCTCGCTCACATAGTAGATGAGCAATGGGTAACAGCTCATCCGCTTCAGATCCCACCCCCAATACCCACACTTACCTCAGCAGAACTGTTGCGGGGAATTAGTGAGCTCTGTGCTGAGATTACTGAATTGAAATTGGTTGGATATAATTCAGCCAGCAATCTGGCTGATGCCCAAAATTTGAATGGCTGTAAAAGCATGAAGGATGAGATATTGGCTGGATCACCCAATGGTTCCAATTCAATCAGTAAACCAGGTGATTAAATATTGGGCGCCATCGATGAGGGTTTGAAGCTCTCTGATAGTAATTTGGGCGTTGCGCCTGATGTGCTGCTGTTGACCAAACAAATGGTTAAATGACTGAGCGCGGGTGGGTTGGCTGTCCTGAACCCGTTCCCAACCAAATGGACCCATCCCTATATGGGATGGCCTTGAGGGATTCCCATCGCCCTTTGGGCCATATGCTGTCATGCTAACTGTCAGAAACATAGTCAAGCCCTGGTTTGGACGTTTGAGGTCAAACTGACAGAGACTTGGCCCACCGCCAAATTTTATGATGTCAGTTCCCAAAGAATAAACCCACCCATTCCCAAACAATTTGCCAATTAGATTGAATTTGTGGGTCCCAACCCCATCCTGTCACTACCCATTTGACCACTATTGAATCAGTTGTATGGCACTGAGAAAATTGTTGGTCGATTTTCTTACTTTCCTTTCCAAAATAAAATTTTGCCAAAAAATCAATTTTTTATTTTCTGTTCTGACCGCATCCCAGATGGCATTTCCCTGGTGGTCTGTCATCCCACACTCCGGGTGGACTTTACCAATTCTTTTGGTCACTATGGCTCCCTCTATCACTGATTGGGCCAGCGAGTCTAACACTTTTGGTTTTACAACCCTGCTCTTATGAACTTCCAACAATACACGGGGATCCTATGGCCCTATGTATAACAATAGAAAGAAAAAATCCATCTATCACCCCCAATGAATTGGCCTCTAAAGCCAAGAATCTCATCAAAACTATCCCAGTAATCCCACCTCCTGCAGTTAGAACTACTGAGTTGGGAATGGGTTCAGTGTGGTTTGTCATTGGGATACTCCTTACCCTATTGTTGCACCACCACTTCGTGGTATCACATTTCTAGGCTCCATATGAAGTCATATAGTCAGCAATGCCTCTAGCATTCTGTCCTACTTTTTTGGGTATTCACGCATCCTGACTGGCAGATCAGTCTAAACTTCTTCTGCCGTTTCCATGACAATGTCATGGTTAATTTTTTGGCCAAACAGAAATTACTTAATGAGCCAAATTGGTTAGTTGAACCACATGATTTTTTCACTGCTTTGGTTCTTTGCACTGAAACCTTGTGCTTCTTTAATTCTGATATCAAAACAGCCAACTTAAATGCTTTAGCTCCCTCTCTGTTCCTCTGCATCAAAATGCCTCTCTGTCCTGACACTATTTGCTGCTCTGGCAATGAAGTTAAAACAACCAACCCAAAATTTGTGGCACCATTTCCATTTATCTGCGCTGATGCTTACCACTGTTTTGCTGAGGCAACAGCCAACTCAAATGCCTCTGCGCCTATTCCATCCCTCTGTAGTGATGTACTCCTTGTTTTGGTGCCAAAATCAAAGCTACTGAAACTCCACAAATAAACCTTGACTTTAGCTATAAAGCTGCACCAGACCTCTTGACAAGCTAATGAAGCATCCAGCTCTACTTTCTCCCTCATTTCTTTTTCTAATGCCAAAATTTACAACTATCCCAATAATTTAGCCAAACAAAATGCTTCAGCGCTAAACTTAGTTTTTTTTTAGCCAAGGTGACCAAAAATCTCAATAACTATCTTGGTTAGCCAATCTAAGTGCCCTTGAGGCTAACATGCACTCTCCCTCAAATTATTTTATACTATAGCGGCTTCAAAACCACACTTACAGCATACACTGGTTACTGAGCCTTCACCTCTGAGGTGTGTTTCCTTACCAATTACCCACAAAGACCAATTATCTTCTTGAACCAGTTGGGCTAGGGGTTGCCGCAACTGACCCCCTCCCCTTGATAAGATTCTCTGTAGTTCTAGGAGTTGCTTGGTCCAGATGAGTCAAATGCCCCAGAATCAATCCTCACCCATTTACTGATTTTTATAATTCTAACTATTTCATTTATCATTTTTTTTATTAACCTCTTAGGATTCCCACCTAACACCAGAAAATCAAAGACATCTGACCCAATAAATTTGATAAACTGAATGATTTGTCAATCTGGCCAGCTGAGTTGCTTCAACAGTCCACCATCAGCTAAATTAGTTGCTGAACCTGAAAACTTGACTTACAAGGGCCCACCACTTGAAATTTAGCTCTGTATTAACAACCTAAATGTCTTGATGATTTAAACTTAATTTCCCACGTCTTAAACTTCTTTATTGGCCTCCATTTCTATGTAAAAGCTAAACCCCTTGGTTTGGATTTTGGGACCAACCTACCCAAGAACTTTGTTACCTAGCAACGCCAGATAGGCTGAAGCCAGTATGATCCAGGCCAAGTTGGGTGTCACCCCCATTCAACCCAGACATGGCAACTTTCTCCACAGTCAAGGCTTAAAGGGGGCAGTGTTGGGATTTGCCCTGATTCAAGGGAAGCCTCAAATTTGGGGTTCCAAATGGTTAGATGTTTTTATTATATTATTAAATTTTAAGCTATAATATCTAGTGATGCATAAATAAGCTGATGTGCCAAATTTACTATTAAGGTATTCTAATAGCACTTGATGATTTTTTGGGCCAAAGGCCTGAAGTTATTACCCTCAACGCTATATTGCCTCAACTAATCCCCAATTACCCAATTAACTATTTAATGAACTTACTCAAGAGAAATTGACTTGACATCCCATTATAATTAGTTTAGGTGAGTTCTCTCCATTTTTGCCCAGCCCCTATTTTGCCTACCCCTATTAAAAAGCCATAATTAAATCAGTAAAGAGCTTCTTTTTGTTTTATTTTTTACATAGTTAAAAACTTGAAATGTTTTCCTATTTAAGTTAACAGTGATCTGCTTTGACAATGTTCTTTCTGTTAAATGATTTTCCCCGGTTCAGTGAAGTTGCCAAGTAATTTCCCTAGAGAGAGAAAGTCTCCTAGATGAGTTCCGCTGGTGCTACTAGATTCTTAATAAGTATGTAGCCTTTAAAGGACCTCCCTTTGAGTTTTACTTATAAAACTCCAACAACTAGCCTCTCAACTGAAAGTAAATCTTGTTAGAATAATTGCCCATTATACCCATACACAGAGAAAGATGATAAAGTTTTAAATGTATGGCTGGACGTTATTCTGGCAAAGGGATGGATTATTATGAAGTCCTCCCCCATTGCTTCTCCTGTGTCTTCACTCAGAAGGAAGATGGATCCATGAGGCCTTTTATTGATCATGGGAATGTCAGTAATGTGACAGTTTCAGACCTCTACCGCCTTTCACTGGAACAACCAATAGCCCAGGCAATTACAAAGTCATAAATTTTTTTTAGAAAACTGAATCTGGTAAGTACCTTCAATTAGGTCAGAGTCAAGCCTATTAGAAGTAAATTACCACTACACGGAATAACAATGAAATATTTCAATTTAAAGTGATACATTTTGAGTTGAAAATGCCCAAGTGACCTTTCAGTGCCTCATTGATGATGTGCTTGGTAACCTTTTCTTCTCATGCGCTGTTGCTTACATTGATAATATTCTAATTCACTTGCTCACCTGGGAACAGCATGATAACGATATGGAAGCCATAATGGCTGCCCTCCACAAGCTGTGCTCTTTATGAAGTCCTCAAAGTGCAAATTCCTACTTGAAGAGGTAATCTTACAAGGGAACTAGTTCTGAAGGAGGGTTATGAGTGCCCCCCTGTAAGATGGAAACTATTCAATCCTGGACAATCCAAACATCCAAAAATAACTCTGAAGCTTTCTCAGGACAGTGATCTTCCTTAAGAAGTTCTCATCCTCTCTTGCTCAACTAGCAGCACCCCTTAATTTCCTGACTGAAAAGAACAAGCCCTTTAAATGGACGCTTTAGTGCTAACAGGTGCTTGACTATATTAAAGAGTTTTCCTTATGTCACCAGTTCTCAGGCATGCGGACATATCCAAGCTCTTCATTACTGCTTGTGATGCATATTCTATTGCCATGTGTGCGGTGCTACTTCAAGAGCATGATGAGGTATAACATCCAGTCACTTACTTTTCTTGCAAGTTTTTGGTCACAAAACAAGCCTAACCAAATTATTGCAAAGAACTAGCAGCAGTGTCCTGATCACTGAATCACAGGCGCTACCTCCTCCAAGGGGCCCAGCATGAGATTATTGTGCAAACTGACCATCAGTCCCTACTGTACTACAGTAAACATAAGCTTTCTCACCACTGGGCCCACACCTACTACTATATATAAAAATTCAGTATTGATTATGAGTTTGTAAAGGGTACTTAATGTCTTACCAGACTTGTTTTGTAGAAACCCCGCCGTGAACCTAAGCATAGATAAGCTCCCTGACCTTATCACCATCATTCCTATTGCACATATCAGACGCTGGACCTCCTCTTCATCTCTTTTGCTGGATTACCCTCTGATGCGCCTCTCCTTGACCAAGTTCTTGCTTCCTAGCTAACCTCACCCCAAGGGGATTTCATTCTTTGATAATCTGAAAGCCAAGTCTCACAAACATACTTACTATGCCCTCAAGGATAAAGATATTTTTTTCTCAGTGACAGAATTTAAGTTCCACTACAATCCATAACCAGGTGATTCAAGAACAACATGATCACTCAACTGTGGGTCACCTTAAGATCTAATTAGTGCGATGAATTTGTTAGGAGAACTTAAAATTAGCCATGATAAATCAAAGAGGTCCCTTCATGAATCTCCCATTGTGTAGTATGTGCACAATTCAAATTGAACTGATCAGGATGAGAATGGCCTCTTATACTTTTGCAACAGGCTAAGGGTCTTTGGACCTCAATATCAGTCAGTTTCATATTAGAGCTGCCTTCTTCTAAGGGATATGATGCAGTTCTGGTGGTTATTGAGCAGTTTACTAAGTTATTACTCTTTATCCCTTGTAACATGACGGTCACCTCTGAGGAAACTAAAGCGCTGTTTGTAACCCACATGTTCTCCATGTTATGTCTCTACATGGAAAAGTAAGTGACTGTGGCCCTCAATTTACTACCAGATTCCGGAGTGCCCTGCTTGACCCCTTTAAATCAAGCCTTGTTGGTCAACTGCTTATTGCCTTTAATTTGATGGTTAAACTGAAAGGGTGAACCTGACATTGTAGCAATACCTCCGCTGTTATGCTTCCACCATTCATGGCACATGAGCAGCATATCTTCCCCTGATGAAATTTTTATATAATAATACCTCTCATATCTCCACCAGCTTTTCTTCTTTTGAGGCTGATTTGGAATAACCTCATTCCATATTAGCACCTATCTTGATTACACAGTCGCTACAGATGAGGCTTGCTTGAATTACTAACATGATACTCACAATCTTATATGTTCATCTTTTAAAGACAATAGAAGATTACATGAAATCTGCAGACCAGAAATGCCATCCAAGCCATGAGTTCAATGAAAGATCCATTATTATGATGGACACCTAGCATTTGGATATAAAGGTCCCTACCCAAAATCTTGTGAGCAAATGCTATGGGCCATTTGAAGTGATGAAGGACTTGGGGAATGGAGCATTCCATATCAAGCTCTCCACCCACAGAAAAAACACAATATGTTATATGTGTCCCAGTTGTCTCCATTCAGAGGCCCCAAGACCACGTCACTTAAGCCTATCCTGATGGGTGATTACCAGGAGGAAGAGGTAGAAGCGATTTTGACCTCATGGAAGTCATGGCATTCAATAGAACATGGTGGCTTGGAAGGGGTATACTTACTTTGAAAATAGATGGCTAGGCGCAAAAGTTTGTGTAAACAGCAAGAAACTTGTGAGAGTTCCATGTATCTCACCCTGAGGCCCTCATATCTCAAAAGGTAGTCATCCTACTTGCTATCAAGCTTCCTGAGCAGCACAAAAATTATATCTTTTCTCATTTTCCCAGAGGCAGAATGTATTCTTCCTAATAAAGATAATGTAAGTATTTGTACATCAATTATTACTTGATTGTGAACGGTACTTTACAAAAGAAAGAAGGGACCAAAACCCCAGTGGATTCCTTTTCAAGATCAGTGACCTATCTCATGTGGTAGATGAGCGGTGGATCACTGCCATGGCCCCAAAAATCCTCCCTCTCTTCCACCCATTTCCTATGATGACTTGGTAATAATGATTGAGGGCATGTAAAGAGAGGTAGTTTAGTACAGAGGCTCCTGGAAGGGCCCTAAGGCTCACTTAGATAAGGCCTGACCAGTTGTAATCCATAGAAAACCTAACTCCTCCCAATCTCTCATATATGCCCAAATAAGCTTGCTAAATTGTATCAGGTTTTAATTAATAGTACAGATCGCAGATCAAACTCTCAGATCACCCAGTTCACTATCAATGTTTGCTTTATAAAATATTGATAGAACAGAGCTTGGAAGAACTGGTGATAGTAGCTTGCTTGGGACCATCTAGTACTAAAAAAAGTGATAGTAGCTTGCTCATTTGGCATAATCCAATCAAGATCAGTAGTATGCTTCTAAATTTCTCTTTGATCTAGTGTATGTGCTATCAAGACCTTCAGAATGCAATCCAAGATTTCTGAGCCCCCTTTAAAATCTGGGCTGCTGGTTGGTAGCTTGCTTCTGCACTCTGATTAACTGCGCAGATTCTTGACCACTTGCGTTGATTGAAAATAGATAAACTGGGGAAATAATATTATGAAGACTATAGATATTGTTGATTCTAAAAAGCCACGTTGAGTAAAGGGTCCAATGCTAGACAGGTGCTTCTTCATCTTGAACATATTTTCGATCTTATAGGGAACAATTCCCTATTCTCTTCACGCAGAGACAAGCGGAGACTTGATAAAAACAACCTAAGAATATTTGATCCTTGCACTCTTATCCCAAGAGTAACGTTCTACAACCAATGTATAAACAACTAAGTTATTATCAAATTTTAATCTGTTTTATTAGGGAATATTTGGGGGGTTTTATATTATAATTGTCGCATAACATTTCAGCTATACATTGGTATCAATTTCTTAATCCCCCTAAATTATATCAACCCTTGAGTTTTAGGCATCAAATCTTGGCAGGTATCCTTGCCTTGATTTAATTAGGTAACATAATCCTCAGTTGTTCAGCGACAAATTTATTGGTGTTAGGAACTCAAAACCAATTGATTTGGGTTGTGTTGCCCAAAGACAATCCTATTATTTACCACAAGCTTTAGAACGCTTAGGTAGTTTCCACAGCTCCCCATCCATTTTATCTGAACAACTTCCCATAATTTAGCTGTCAGGTGTTGCTCCTGAATCAAATTCTTGCTCAATATTGTCAGGGATGATTCCCAACAAGGATATCTTTAGTCATTGACTGTTGCTGAGATATTAAATTGTCCCCACTGCAATAATTTGACTATTGGGTGTTGTTCCCTCATTGATTTATTGCTCAATATCATTGAAGATGATTTTTAATGAGAATATCTTTAGTTGGTGACTTTCTGAGATATTAGATTTTAATTACCAATTGTCAAATTTATTGGTCAATGTGTTGGACAATGTGGTCAACTGAACTTCAAACACCTCTCTAACACATTGCACCATCCCTATCCTAGCCAATCAGAGTTCCACGCAGAGGCTTAGCCACATGCCAATTTATAATCTCCCTTTGATTCTCTTACTCTCATTTTATAGGCAATCACCATACTCAGGGTAGGTTGGCAGAATTATTCCTTTAATCTATTCCCTTTAAGTAAACTAATATGTTCCTAGCTGTTGCTGTGAAATATACCCTCCACCTTTACCTTCTACTTATATTAACAATACCTGGTAATGAACACCAGCATCTGTGAGTTTATACAAAATTTCATGAAGTGAGTATCTCAAACCACAGATCCAACGATTCTCTGAATTGTATTTGAGTGTATAAATTTTTGTACTCACTGATCTATCCACTGATCTACTGCGCATATAGTGGATACTATCAATCCTTGGATACTTGGCTTATCCACCATTAATCAGGAGTGATCCTTAGTTGGGATTCACCCTATGCATGGTAGAAGCCTTTTCCTGGTGAGAATATAAAATGACACCAAAATGCAAGACTTAATTTCTGAGATTAAAATAGTCCCAAAATCCAAAATTAAGGTTTACTTTAGCCTCAACAGTCTATAATTTAAAATTTAGCATAAAATTAACTTACTTCAAATTTGATTAATAAATGTTACGTTAGATTTACATCTAATTTATTTAATCCCAAATACTTTTTAAATCTGTGATTCAGCTAACAAAGATATTGCCATTGGGAGATCTTCTGAATCTATTACCTCATACAAACAATCCATGTATGCTGAGTACTCTTTCTGCTGTACCTTACATTAAAACTCCTTTCTCACCTTAATCCTGATTATCTACTAAAGTCTATCCAAATAATCTCATTACCCTATTTAACTGTTTCTATGAATATAATACCAGAAGGTCAAGAAGCTCAGCTTGTCTTACAAGATAATGGCCCAGTCACTTGGAAATCATGAATCACTCCTTGCATTTTCAAATAATCATAAAATCCCCTTTTGTTTTAACAGTATAGATAGCACAGATTTATTTCTAAACAAAACACTTTTTACAACTGATTTTAGTATTTATCTTATAATTGTTTAAGTATTATTCTATTCTAATAGAGAAAGTCTCATCCAGTGCCATTAACTTTGAAGCCCTGCCTTCAGAATCTCAAGCAGACAGTGATCTCCCCCTGGCTGCCCAACATCCTCTTAACCCATATCCAAGACACGTTTAATCTGTTTTTATGCAAATTCTAAAAGCCAAAAAACCCTGAGGGTTTGTCACTCTCTTTTCCTCTCCTTCCATTAAAGTTGCCCCAGTAAGACATGAAAATGCCCCATTGCAGCTTTCTGGTTTGTCATGGGGACTTTAGTATGCATTTTTGATCAGTTTACTATTCACCTAACCCAATGATGCTCCACTATCCAGTAGTCAGGACAGCTGAGACTTGGCATTTTAGGTTATCCACTGAGCTCTAACACATCCAGTTAAGATGTCCAGTTTTATTGAAGTCATCTTGTCTCATGACAGGTGCCTATAAGCTATTAACCTCCATATAATAAGCCAAATATCTAGCTTATGTGGCTTATAAGATATTTTAGAAATTATCTTTTATACATAAATTCACAGTTTATATATTTTTGGTTAAAAATTTACATTTCAAAAACTCCTTATTACTTGAGAACCTAACACTCAAGAGTCATATACATATTAGATGTCCTTTGTATGAAAGTTTTTTAGTTTGGGAGAATACTATGTTTGAATATGCTTTTAAATATTAATAGTTTTATCATAAAGATCATCATTTTATAAAACATGACATTATATAAAAATAATATTTATGAACAGTTGCATAGTAGTTATTTATAAACTATAAAGTTTCTACACTCTAAATTTTAGTCCAAGCTTGTGTGGGTTAAAATATATGACAAGAATTAGCTTATATATATGAAGATTCAAAAAGACTTTATAATTTTTATATATATATATTAAGAATTCCCCTTACCTACTCAATATTCCTACACACAAACTGCATATACATACTAAACATCATAAATGTAGATTTTTGGTTTTATAGAATAATTTCTTATATACATTTTATAAATTAAAATTGTTTTGGGATAAAAATTTACTAAGAAAAAAGATAAAAGCTGAATTATAAATACTAAAAATATTCTTTTTTTAAAGGGTTCCTAATGAAACACAAATTTTAAACTGAACTCAATGCCAAATCTTAACAACCTAGCATTTTATGATTAATAAATATTTGTATAAAACTGACATCTATATATTACAATAAAATTTACAGCTCTTTTGCAGTTATGTAGATACAAATTAAAATTAGAAACCCTTACCTCCTTTCAAATCTAACACCCAAGAGGCACATACATATCAAATAACTATACTTAGGTAATTACTTTCTCTCTCTCTTTGCAATCACTAATTGCACAAATTTAATTCAAGACTAGATAAGTTTGATAATCTCTAAGAGGAGATTAGTGTGCACCCAATGTCAGGTAACAGTTGGGCTAGCAAAGTAAAGGGCACAGGATCTGGCTCCGCACCATCCAAAGTTTGTAAATGCCCTGGCAACACCGGAGGCCTAGATGAAAATAAAAAATCAGCAGTGAATACTTCCACAGAGCTTTTAGCCTGGCGAGCGAAATGTAACCAGTTCATCAATACTCCACATTCCTAGCCCCTGTCATCAGTGGAGAATGGGGTTTGAGTCTTTCTTAGATACCAATCAAATGGCGCTGTGGGTAAAGTTCTGTAAAGATGTGCACAACCATTTCCCAGCCACAGTATACATAGCACCACACTCCATGACCCGCAGTTGGTTGGATCTCAGGTCTGGAAATAACAAACAGTGGATAAGGCTGCACATGTGCATGTGGTGGTAGACCTCCCAGATGGTCAACGGGTGGTTGAGATAAAGTGAACTCAGTGGACCAAGTCAAACCAAGTTTTTGTAACCTTTAACTTTCTCCCCACAATGATAAAACGCACAGTGCTGGAGCTCCACCTCAAGGGTGAACTTAAAAGCTATGGGGAAGTCCACTCCTTCAAAATGCAACGCTTTAAGCTCATGCTGGACCTGTGCAAAGACAAAGCAATTGCTGTGATCACCCTGTTCACAGTCATTGCAGAAGATTTGACCCAAATCCCCAACACCACAGTTGTGTTTGTTGATAGGCAGGAATCCCACCCGTTCCACATCACAGTGGATATTTCACCCCCTATATGCACCTTTTGTCATGCTTTTGGCCACAAGGCCCACACCTGCCCCACTAAGGAGGGCATCACACAAAATGAAATCCTCCATGATGCAATGGGCAGTGCAGACACCCAAATAAACCAGCTATAGACACCAACGCCACCTTCCCATGGGGCGCGCAGAGATGTTAAATTTAGGTCAAACCTGTGTCCCTCAGGTTCACAAAAAGGCCAAGCAAGCCCACAGAGCAGTGGCCAAGGCAGCAGCCACAGCCGCGTCCATGATCCCACCTGCCTAGACCCATGATGATATCAAGTTATTCATGGATGAAGCGGCTCAGAACTCTGTTCACCAATCATATTGGGCCAACCAACCTGAGGACACAATGGGTGAGTCAGATTTATCTGAGCAATATTACCAAGCCTCAATCAAAACTGATTCTACCACCCATTTTCCTCCTAAATTTCTGTTCACTCCATTGATGCACTGCAGAAGCACAGCAATTTAAAAAGTCATAATAAAAGAAACACCAAAAATTGAAACTACATCCAAAGCAAAGGGATTCCTTAAGTACACATATAAAGTGAACCAAACGCGGGCTACTACTGCTGCTCAGAAAGCAGCAAAGGAAGGAAAGGGCTCACTTTCATTGCACATAAGGTGCAATGGGGGAGCCTTCACAATAAGGGCATTGAACATCAATGGACTCAAGGCCTCATCGTCTCAGGCTAGTAAACTGAGTTTTTTTAAAAATAATTTACCTGTGGACATCCTGGCCATTCAGGAAACCCACTGTCCACACAGTGCTGAGAAAACATGGGCAACCATGCTCCTCCCCTCCTTTTCTTTTTAGTCGCTGCACTGTGGGGTGCTTATATGTGTGACCCATAATTTTGAAAATATTTCTGAAAAATTTATATCTTGATGATTGTGTGCTTGTAGTGTCCTTTTCGTTGGATGATAAAGTGTATGCTATAGTTAATATTTATGCCTCACCTGTGCATGGGCTTCCCAGGAATTCTTCTTGGCCGCTACTTCCCTCTCACTTCCCCCTGACCTGTTTGTGGTGGGTGACATGAACTGATGGGCCAACCCAGCCAAAAACCGCTGGCCTTCTGTGCCTTCCCCCCGCAGGGGCATGTAGAACTTCACACTTCAAAAGCCACTTTGGAGCTGTTTGATACCTTACATAAACACGCACCGCTGCTCCCCAACATGTCCCATCCCCATGTGCACAACAGTCAGCTGAGGTCTATGTCCCGCATTGACCTTATTTTTACCCCATTGAACTTTCAGTCTCAGGTTGCACACTTTATGATGACAAAAATCATTTTCTCCAACCATGGTTGGTGTCAATTTCATTCTCCTTTTTGTACCCAATGGCACAGGCGACAAAGTGGTGCATACTTTGTCCAGATGAGATCACGTCACCCAGGTTTTTACTTATGGGTGGACACCAAAACTTCAGCCTGTAGTTTACCACACCGTTCTTTGCAGACCCACTTACTGCCTGGTTGACCTTCAAAGCAAACACCATTCGCCAGGCATGCCACCTCTCATTGCATCACTCTCAGGCTGCATTGGCAGTCATTATGAACACTCTTGAAGAAGTAGACCACCTAGAGTCTAACGTCCCAGCTGCAGGTTACAGCCTGGATTGGGGTCATAAGTGGGATGAAGTGTCTGCTCATCTCAATGCACTGGTAAGACAACACAAACATTGCGTTTGTGTTCAGTATAAGGCAAAAAATATAATGTGGGTTACATGTGCTTACCTAATTTTTCAAAAATTCTTTTCACCACAACAGAGCTTGGCCTGCACACAGGTGAGGTAGCCAGACCACTTCATCGCAGTTACTCTAGCTGAAGTAGAAATTGAATTTCGAAACTATTATTCCAAATTGTATTGCTCCACTCCAGTCAAACCAGTGAAAGTTGACAAATTTCTCAAAAGTGCAAATATCTGCACCCTTTCCCATTATCTGGAGTTTATGAATTTAATTTCTCAGGATGAACTCTGGTATGCCATTTGTGGTGTACCGCACAGGAAATGCCCAGGTACAGACAGAATTCCTTATGAACTCTATAAGAGATATTTTTTATTTTTCATCTTTGTTGCTTGCCTCAATAAACCAGTGTTTGTTAGAAATGCGCCTCTTTCCTGGGGGCCAGGAGGCTTTCACAATAACGCCGTATAAAAAAGGGATAAGCTGGACTTGGTTAACTGGCGCCCCATTTTACTTACTAATACAGATACTAAATTATTTACTAAAATTATGGCCAACCGCCTAAGGGAAAATTGCCTCTGATCTCATTTCCTCAAAGCAATTTGATTTAATCCCCAAGCAATCCATATGGGACAACATACACACTTTAGCCAACATCTACTAATCCACGGCTACTGGGGAACTTGTTTTTTTAAACCAGCAGAAGGCTTATGATAGAGTAAATTGGGATTAACTCAAAGCCTGCTTTCAACAAGCTATACCTCCCCATTGGTTCATTAATTGGTTGATGTTGCTTATGGAATCTACCTCAATGGCTGTGCGTGGCCCTGGCTTCCTCACTGATGTAGTTCGCCCTCAAAGGGGCCTCTGCCAAGGGGACCCTTTGAACCCACTCTTATATAACTTCAGCCTTGACCCACTTTTATGCAACATGAATGCCCGCTTTACTGGTGTCCATGTGCATGGCCAAGCACCAGCTAAGAGGTTGGTATTTGCTGATGATTGTGTGGTTGGGGTGTCTAACAACCAAGATGCACGTGCGCTTAAGGCTACTATACAGGATTACTCCAGGTTAAGTAACGCTGCATTTAATGCCTCCAAAAATTGAAATCATTATCCTTAGTCAGTTCCAAGCCCGCTGGTCACCAGCGCCCTGTTTCCTAAGTGCTTCAGCAGCTATCTCACAGGTTTGCTTGCCCCACCCACCCCATACTGCCCTGCTTATGCTCTCTTTCATGGCAAGACCCACTGCTGGTCCAGTACGCCATTTGAGGGTGTGTCTGGAGGCGGGAGGGTACGCCTCATTAGTGATGGTGCACCATATTCTGGACAATGTACAAAACGCATCGCCTCCCTCAGAGCCCGCCAAACTGACCTCCCAGGCAGGGTTGTGCTGGCCAACTCTATGCTCATATCTAAAGTCTGTTATGTGGCCTAAGCTATCACCTTTTCCCCATCTTTCCTCACCTCTTTATACGCTCTCCTGAAAGGGTGGCTTTGGTTAGGCCGCCCACCGCCAGTGCGACTGGATGTCATGTTTGGCCCTCACCAAAGTGGTGGTATAAGCCTGACCAACTTTGAGGCCCATGCCATCAAAATACTTGTTACCTGGATCGCTGCAGTCACCAACCCCACACTCCAAGACCAACACTGGTCATGTGCAGCCCGCTCCAACTTTTCCCGCAACCTGGGTCTCAGCAATCCTACTCACCCCCATTCTCTGTTAAAATATTTTTCCTCACATCCCTCTGTTGCAGGACCACATGGGATGATGCCCAACTTCAAACAAATTCTCTTCTCCATGTGGAGCGCTGAGTGGAGAATTAGCATCAGTGGGCACACCGCCCAGAGGGGTCGCCCTACTCCCCACTTCACACAGGAAGTACAAGGCCAAGCCGTTCTGAACATTTTGATACCCAGGAGGTCACCTATCATGGCCAGAGTGGATTATCTGGACATGTTGGACATCCCCTACTACCTAGAAACCCAGAAAGATATTTGTAAATACACCCATCACCCTCTTTTGCAGCCACAAGTTCGTTACCATGTGTGGCGCTGCTTGAAATGGGTATACCATACTGCCAAGCAATCCAACGCATCACACTCCTCATGTGTTGTGTGTGATCAATATGGGACTTTGGTCCACTGCCTGGAAGAATGCTCACTGTCAAAAGTGATCTGGCGCGATGTTCAGCGTCTCTTTGCCAGGAGCAAGCACAGAACTTCAGCCTCTCTAGGAACATCTTTACCTTGTCCTTGAATTTAACTATTCAACCTTCCCTCTGAGCCTTAGTGGTAGCAATTGCTATGTGAACTATCCACCCAGTTGTCTTGGATTCCAATTCAGGCTATACTCCTGCCTGCCAGAAAGCTGTATGACAATTCCAGTAACACCTTATGGACCACTTTCAAGCATGGTTGTTTGGTTATCTACCATCCTATCAATGACAATTGGTCTCATCCTGGTTCACAGTATGGTTCATCACTTCAGACCCTTTCCTTCATACATGCTCAATAGTGGCACAATCCTCTACTCACAATACCCCTCTTCCTTTATTTAGCATTTCTCACTGGCAACAGGAGAAAGAATTAGCTTCTCTGGGATGCCCCTAGTGCATATTAGTTCTTGATTATTATTACATATCTGAAATGAATATCATGGTAGGTCTTCCAAAAATAAAATTTAAAATTATACTGAGGTAATTTATAATGGGAAAAATAATGTTTATATATGATTTCTATATGTAAATTTATATTTTTTCAAATTTTGTTGCTAAAATTCAATTTAGAATAATTCCATTGTGCTTTATATTCCAACACCCAAGCACATTTATACCAACTTTTACAAACTTAGGTTACTTAGTTTTTAAAGATATTTTTTATACAAGTTCAAATTTTTGAGTTTTAAAAAAAATAACAAGGTAAAATTTAAACTGCCTTAATATTAAAAAGCATCTAAAAAAGATAGTTTACTAGCTGAACTACATATTCTTAACAAAAACTCCATGCCAAATTTCAAATTTCAGGCTTTTTTGTTTAAGAGAAAATTTAAATTTATAATGCTTTTATAAAAATATGGTAGATAATTTGTTCAGTAAATTGATTTAGCCAAAAAAATTTTGATATAAGTTTTATGCTTCTTTTTATCTTGTTATATTTAAATAATTTTTATTATTCAATTATATGCTTTCCTTATCAATTGCCATCTACAATACTTTATCTTATTAGATTTAGTTTTTTTTCAGAGGTCAAATATGCTAAAATTAACAATGGTCATCTAGCATAATTGAAACTCTTCCAACTATGATATGATACCATTACTCAGATTATGAAGATAATCAGCCATAGGACATATATCAAGTCATATATTTAGTTGCAAGTTGGTGCTTACTAATTTGGGCTGATGTAGTAAAGTGAGAATACAACTGTGACAGATGGGGTCCCTGAACACTGCCACAAAGCAGTTTGGCAAGAGGGCCCAGGTAAGTGCTCACAAGCAGGATAACACTGCCATGGAAATATCCCTGATCTGATTGTGTGAAAAGCACTTGACTATGAAAGTTTGGACAACAGTCAGAACTATACTGGCGCCAAGCAAGAGGGTCTTCCATCCAGAAAGCGCATACAAGGACTCAATGGCCTTATCAAAGTCTAAGCTGTAGTCCATATGCAGTTTCCCTTGGTTACTTAATAAAGATGGTTTTCTGATTTAAAATTTAATTTTGGATTTTATTAAGTTTAATTAAAATTATAGAAGATAAAGCTGCTTTAAGCAACTTCATCAGTTCAAATTTATACTAGGCTTAGGGGGAAGAGCGGGTCTTGTTCTCCATGGAGTCCACAGGCAACTTCTTGATGGCAGGCATAACCTGAGAATATAGACCCTTGATTCCATGTCAAGACCTATTCCAGCACTAGGATTGGGTACCTTTGTGGTTGCAGAAACTTTTATGCATTTATTATTTCACTTCAAATTATTATTGAAACCTGAACCTTTGTCAATGTCCTTATCTCTAAATTTTAAATTAAATAAAAAGGTTTTGGCAAAGGGGGTGTGGCATAGTTGGGAGGGTGTCCCCTTATCACCCCTCACATCATGGTTTCAAATCCCATCGTGGCAGAATTTACATTAATTGTATTTCTGTGCCAAGAGGATATCAATACATTTGGATTTTCACACCATGCCTCAGTCTGACCAATTGACTCAGTGAACTTAGATTCATGTAATCCAAGCCTATTAGAACATGTGCAGGAAGGTTTTATTCCCAGTACTTGGGTTTTGTCCTCCATTCCTATATTGTCACTCCCTACTCCCTATCCTCTCTATTGTTGTGGTATATTTGTCCCAAGGTTGGCCCACCTCAAAATAAAATTAAAATTAAACAAAGGTTTTGGCGACCTCTGATTTGCCCAATTGCCATTCCTGAGAGGCTTGTCCAGCCTCATCTGAAGTGTAGGCATCTGGTTGGTCAGAGCACCATTTATGAGATTTTTATCCTCATTGCCTTTTTTAGTAATATTGTGGTTGGCGGCATCTGGTTAGCCAGAGCGCCATTTACAAGGATTTCCTTCCTTGTCATCCTTTAGATATTTATTAAAGTTTGATTTCAAGGCATCTGATTTGTCAGATTGCCATTTTTTGAAATTTGTTGCAATCATGCACATCACTCTTAGCCCTGATCATTGCAATAGGGAAGATTAGGGCAATGTGGCAGTCAGGCAATGCCTTGACTGTTACAACAACCTGGTATAATGGAATTGCATCCTCAAATATAAACTGACCTTAGATTCAAAATTAATTAGATAATTTAGGCATACAAGCCTAGTCAATTCTGACACCGCCTAGAACTAATGGATAGTTAAAGAATTCTAGATTCTATTTAACTTTTTATTACAACTAATCCAATATTTAACAACTTGGAAATGTCAAATTGCTTTGTCAAATATAATAAACAAGCTGCAAACTCATTCTACGCCTGGGTAGCAAGGATTTTTTACTTGAAAATATTATAAAAAGCAATGGTTGGCTATAAGGTTTACATTTTCTGAAAACTTCTTTGTAGACCACATTTTTGGTGTAATATCTGTGGATTTCTTTAAAATTGTCTTGTAGATCAGGTACTATGGCTTTTACTTTGACTTTATGAAAATCAAAATTCTAGAAAATGCAAGATAAAATTTTCCATGACTGTTACTGGATATAGAAAATAAATCTAATTGAATCAAGTGTTTGTCCTTGGCTTCTGTTAATTGTTATTGACAGGCTTCTGATTAGTTGCTTGCTGGTGTTAGTATTTTTAGAAAGACTGGGAATCCTAGAAATTACCAAAGTTTTAAAAGATAATAATATAAGAATTAAAGAGTTAGAAAAGGTTCTTTATTTGATATCATGCTAGCCCTTTAATAGGGGTAAGGAAAATAAAGGACTGGGCGAAGATAGGGATAAATCACCTAAGCTTGTTGGATAGGGTGGTCAAGGATAATTATATGGTAATTTAGGTGAACGTTCAAATTTGGTAAGTGGAAAGGGTTGAGGAAATATGGCGTTAAGACCAATAATTTTGGGCCTTTGACCCAACAAAAAAATGAGCACCAGTGTTATAAACTAATTGTAAATTTGGCGCATTGCCCTGACAATGCATTACTTAATAAATTGATTTCAGATAGAAAGTATTAATGAATGGCGAGCCATTTGGAAACCAAAAGTTAAGGCTTCCCTCATATTGGGAAAATGCCTGACATTTATTACAAAAGAAGCATAACTGAATATTAGCTTCATAATAATGTAAAGGGCAGTCAGGGTCACGACGCAAGAAATCTCTTGAAACATATATCCTGGTACCTTTAAAAAGTTTAGTAAAGAATTTACAGTCAATGTTTTTGAAAACATTTTCTTGATGACCATTTTGGCCTCACTGCAAAGAACCCTTGTTGAGTCAAGGTTTTGTAGCCAAATTACTACTGCTTAAATTTAAAGTTACATTACAAGGAAGAATATTTCCAGGCACATCGATGAATCCCCCTTGGGTTGGGACCATCTAGTACTAAAAAAAGAATATTTCCAGGCTTTAAGCTGTTTGAAAACTCAAATGTATAGTTTATTGCCTTTTTAGAAAGTACACTTTTTTGTTGAATAGAGTTTATGCTTATATAGCATTCCAATTCAGACTTAGTCAAATGATATTTTCATTAAGGTTAAGTGACTCATGGTTTTTTGAGTCTGTATTTCATGGCAGAAAATGCTGTCATCTCCTGATTGGATGACCTCAGGAAAGACAAGCAGCAACAATACATCCATTTTCAATGCAGACTGGAGGAATTTCGAAGATGCCTTCCTCTAATCCAGGCTCTTGGAGTTTTCCATTCCCAAGTTTTAAAAGCCAATCGGAAAAGCCTCGGTGTTCTGATGGGACATTGTCCTCATTGGCACGCATGTTTTGGTCTAACTTTAGGACCTGAATATATTTTGACACTTAAGTCACTTAATTACTAGATGTTCCCAATCTGAGGGGATTCATAGATATCAATACACTTACTATTATTCATAGTTAGTATTTAAATCAGTTCTACTGCCATGTGAAACAATAGGGAGAATTTGTCTAAAATCTCCACCAAAAAGGAATATTGCACCGTTTAATGGGACTTTAGTTGGTAATATAGATCTTTAATAAAAATTTATTAAAAAGTAAATCACTTTCATTTAAACCATGTGCTAGGACCATTAATTCTTCAAACTAAATTATTAGTTGTCATGTCTCAATTAATTTATATTGGCGATATGTTCACATTACAGGTTAATTTTTATTTTAATAGAATAAGCAGCTTATTTCTGTAGGAAATTCTTCCTCCATTAAGCACCATTGCTGATATTCATTTAATGAACATGGAAAGATTAATTCATTTTTGCTACTCACATAGTACATTATTGTGTTGTAAAGGGAGGTTTTACACATTCTGATAAATCTATCAATAAAGGATAGATGTTTAAAAATAAGGGGGTTCAATTGTTTACCTAAAGTAATTAAAGGCCCTATTTTCCCTAGTTGAGCGTTTAAAAGTCTTTTTCTTTTTTTTAGCATTAAATCATGATTTTTTTTTCCAAAATTGGATTGGCTCATAATAGCTGTTGATTAAAAGTTTTTGACCAAAATCTACCAATGACTTTCCATGTGTTTAAAGAACAGATTCAATTTTTTAAGTGTCAAAAAGATAGTTTTTTTTCCACCAGTAACGCGTCTCTTATAGTATTCCATAAAATTGTCATTATGTTAGTTAAATAATGTTGCTGTATCCAATGGCTTACACATAAAACAAATAGTTTCAAACAACTGCCTATGTTGTACTAGCCTTTTGTAGGCTGCAGATTTTGTTAGGCAAGTTTTTATTCTGAGTCAGCATCAGTGTCAGGATGAGGGGGATAAAATTCAACCGTCTAAGAGAATGTTTAGGGCACCTAAAAACCCAGGGCTTAAGAATTTTTATTTATTAAAAGCTAAATATACAATTAAGAGAAAATAGCTAACTATTAGAAATTTTGAAATATGATACCCAATAGCAATAACCATAAAATCACAGATAAACAATAATCACTATATTTACAAGGGAATATAATATATGAGGGATGAAGTACCAATTATTAAGAGAAAATTACTAGGAACTTATGAAACAAGATCTTTATTCATTTTCTTCTTGATTTTGGTGGCATACTATGATTTTTTCAGAGTATTAGTATTAGTATTTGATATTTTATATTGGGTTTGGATCCCAGCAGCAATGTAGTAAATCCTGTGGATCAGGTTTAGATAACGCCATCAGAGTTAATAAAGTTCTCAGATTGTGTTAAATCCCAACAGCGCCCCTTCTAGATCTTGACATAGGGGGTAAAGGGCTGTAGATATTGACTATGTACCCAATTAGCCACAGTACCTTGGTTGACCTCAACATCAGATGTTCAATTTCATATTTATAAATGACCTTGTAAGGTCCTGACCAATTTTTAGCTAGGTTTTTGTCTCTTCCACCTGACTGGCAATGGTAAAAGAGGACCAAATCACCCAGATGGAAGGTATGTAGGGGGACATGTGTGTCATCAAAATGATTGGTTTCTCTGGAGATGGTAGAAAACATCATAATTAAGGCCAGAGCCTGAGGCCAAATGATTTATTTAGTGATAGACTTCATAGAAACTTCATGAGTATTATGTTGAGGCATGTATAACATATATTTACTTTTATTAGTTATTGAAGGATTTTCATACAAATCCTGGAAGGGGGACATTTTGATGTTTTTGAGGTTGCTAATTTGTTAAGCTAGAATTAAACTTGGAAAGTAAAGAGGCTAATGTAAAGGGTTAACCAAGACCATATTCCAAAGGGTAAGATTAAAGTAGCATTAATTTACTCTACCATTGTCAGATATCAGGATATCAGAAATGATGGATAGAATGATTACTACTTGACTCCCATAAAATAATTGACGCCTAGACCTGGGAAGGGGGTCAAAGAGGTTACATAATGTAATTATATAGAAAATTGATAGCCAGTATGTCTTAAATTAATACTAGGAAAATTCTGTCAGACCAATTTGAGGCTAAGGTATCCCCAGATGTTTTCTTAATACTCAAAAAGAAGGATCAATAAATGTCAGTCAACAATTACTCAAGGTGGCACTTGAGGAGTTAAATTAAGATGAACCTAAAAAAGTGTAAGGATCAAGAATCTGCCCAACAATTGACCTAAATGATACCAACTCTCATTCAATTTTGTACATTTAACATAAAATTATGCCCTATCAAAAATATGCTACAAAGATATTATATAATCTGGAATGCATCACCTGACCAAGAGCCTCTTATCTGAATTTCCCCCTCCATTAATTTTACCAATCCTTTAACTTATAAGGTTTATATTGTTATATGCAACATATAAAAACCTCTTCTCCATACTATAAATAAGGTTATGTCATTAATTCTATATCTCGTTTTGGTACTTGACTTCAATAATGCCATTTAGCCATAATTACCAAGGAACAGACTCTATAGCTATAGGGAATAAGTGATGACTTGGTACACTCAAAAGTAGATAATACACTTGCTGTGAATCCTAGACAGCTTCAAGTATTAACTGTTAGGCTTCTTGGCATAGCACCATCAAGCTTAAAAACAGAAGCTAAACAGGATGCTGCTTTTTACAGGGGCTCAGGCAAACTTTAACAACACTTGAACCTAATTAAATAACACCCTGGAAGATAATCTGATTGATAGTGTAACCCACTGGGTGCACAATGGAAATGAAGAAGATGACCAAACGTGAAGTCCGCTCATCATCACATTAAAAGAAGTTCAAAAAAACCTTATATATAGATTCTAAAATCTTGTCATCAACATAATTTTCCAATGAAGTAGTTTGAACTACTTCAAGAAGTCATTAATCCAGAAGAAAAAGCCATCTGCAAAAGGGCTCAGCCAGAGACAGGACTCTAATGAATTTATATATATCCAGTGCTCTCCCAGAGAGCTATGGATCTAGTGCAAATCTATCTTGCTATATCATGAAATTCGTACACCCTGCGCTTTATCATATCATGCATTTACTAGGAGTCCATAACAAGGAACTCCACCATTATACTAACACACAAGTGGCCTTATGAGTGGCCTACAAACAGGTATATAATTTAGCAACACAAAGTATAGGGAATGTCCGTCGTTTAATCTAGTGAACCATTCCTACATCATTAAGATCCATAACCAAATGTGGACTATTAATTCTGGTGTTATCAAATATCTGGGAAGCTATGAATCTTCAAAAGGACATCTTGGAGTTGAATGAAAATAAAAAAACAACTACATGACATATTTTCTCTAGAGCTCCTGAAGACAAGATATTGAAGCCCATGGTGGAATGGCAGCTCAAGCTTTTACTAGCCATGATTGGAAGGAAGAACATAACACCCTTCTCACGTCCTGGCTAGAGCAATCCCTACAACGAATTAGTGAGCTGGAGGCCCATAAAGCCTCTGAGACTTCATCAATATCTTAAAATGGTCTTTTCAAAGTGGCTCGTGTTGATCAGGACCTGGCAACCCATGTGACTAAGGCATCAACTCTTTAATTTTTTGAGCGACCTAACAAATTGAAGGCGACATGAGAGGCATATCACCTAACAGAGAAGATAATAATTAAGTCTAACATTGCCTCACCAAATCTAAGCAACGCTGAACTTTCTTACAGAAGAGTTAAAGCCAAGAAAGGCAAGTCTCCTCAGAGCACTGAATGCAAAGATATGGAGGTCGACTTGACCTAGCGCATTTGAGTAATAAAGGATGAGAACAAACTCTTGCAAACTTACCACGAATACGCTTGACAACAAATTAACAATCTGAACATCCACTTCAAGAACTTGGAGAATGATAAAGTCATTTTTAAAAAAGATTCTATTTTCTGAATTTCACGGCAAGACTTACCATGTAAAAATGGAGCAACATCTCAATCCTCTTTAAGATCAAATATGCTTACTCACATGTATAGTTGGACACAGTGACACCCAAACCAAAATCACCAAATCTGAAGCTCCCAGATTACATGTCTTTACAGGATTGGAGGCCACTACCTTTAAGGAAAAGTTTGCACCTGGGGAAGAGAATATTGCATTTTTTCTCTACATCTATGAAGCTGTTATGGAAGGTGAGACTGATCATCACAAGATTAAGCATACTTTAATTTGTTTAAGCCATATGGCTCAAGAGGTTAGAGTACCTCATATGGACAACCTGCATACCTGGAGAGAAGTGAAGGAAGCACTCATAAAAGAATTTTGGTCAAATCAAAGCCTGATTATCAAGAAACAGACATTTATGAGAATCGCTTTATACCAAAATGAAACCCTGGCTAACTTTGTGGATCACTTCTATATTGAGGCACAATTACTATTGACCTTGATGATGCTTACATTGGACGATGACATAGTTGCCATAGTTATTGGATTACATAGTAATTTTGACCTAGCCATGTATGTCACATCTGTTAAACAAAGCTTCAAGTCTGTCTTAGACATTAAAGTGTTCTCATTGTGGTTGATATACATAAGCCAGCGACCCCCTAAAAGGCCTTCACAAAACCTAGAGTGTATAATATTAGGAGTGAAGCCTAAGAAGGAGGAGAATCCAAGGCGCAACTACTGCAAGAATAATAACTATACCAAAGATATGTGTTTTAAAAATACCCTATCATTGCTGAGCAGTAAAAAAAGGTAAGATTAGGGTCAGGTACCTTTAAAGCTGACTGACCCAAAGTAACTGAAAATGAACCATTGCCAATCGCTAATCTTGCATGCATTAAAAATAATTATAACAACAACTTTGAAAGGAGTTACAAGCACATAGTTTATTATATTTTGTTTCACCCACTGAGTTTGTCATTCCAGACCGCTTGAACGCCATAAATATTGATAAATCCCAGGTTCCCAAAGGCACTTACCTCAGTCAGGTTATTGTGTGCCTCAAATAATTGATAGGTCCAGAGAGACTGATCAATGAATTGCCCTGTTGATACAACTCATCTCAAGCATGCACAGTCTACTGTAGATTAAGAAGATTATCCTGAGACTTCCAAAAGCTCAATGCCTTGTACCACCTTAGAGAGGTGTTAGCTCTTCCACCAAAGTTAAGGAAACAATACCAAAGTGGAAGTAGTAATTCAGAAGGGCTGAACCATGTGGATCTTGGACACAGGATCACCCATCAATGCTGTTTCATCCTGTTGCATCAAGAGGATTAAGGTTGCCTTCAGCCTTGAATACACTTAAGAGTATAACACAGTCAGTCCAAACAACACCAATGCAATAGGTGCACATTCATACCTGCCAATATGAGTTGGAAAATTAGTTTTTTAGCTCCCACATTTGTACTGGAAAATAGCCAGCATGATATACTTATTAAGACGCATTTTATAAGCAAATATGAAGGAGTCATCAGTCTGAAAGAAGGATATTTATAAAATCTCAACAATGAAGTTCCCCTTTTACAGTATAATAAAGACTCCAGAAAGAAGGATTAGTCTTGTCTGGTCAGGTGCCCTGTACTGCTTTACCTTTGCATTATTATACTTATGAAAGAAATATGAAAAAAGCTCCAAAACTCAGTAAATGCAGCAGAAGACATGTCATTTTATGCTACTGAGGAGATAAAAAAATGAGGAGAACAAAGAGTGGTTTCTACCAACATAACCCTGAGTATACCCTGAACATTTTGCTACATATAAAAACTGTCAATAGAGTAAGTAAATTTGAAGCTAAGAGTCTTACCAGTAGTCTTTGATCCAACTTGTCAGCGGCCTGTTGAGCCACTACTTGAAACCTAAAAAACAATATTTGAGTCAAGAAACAACAAGAAATCAGGAAAGGTCAATTACTTCCCATTGATGAAATTAATAAGGTACATTTTATTGGTACTCACCTTGATTTTTGCCTACCCACCAAAAATTAATTTGAACTATTCCTCAAGACCAGATATATGATAAGTTAAACCAGTAAAAACTTGAAAAAATGAATTGATTACTTGAAGACTATCAAGATTTTTTCTCTAGGTCAGATGTTGACTATAGTCACTTGAAAGATTGGTTACATAGTATTGACATAGGAGAATCAACCTCAGCTGACTGAAGCTATTTTAGAAAGTCAAAAGTAGAGGAGTAATACATGAAGACTAAGATCAAGAAATTATCTGATGCCAGCTTACTTGTAACCTACAAGAGTACAAGGTCATCCCCATTGCTACATATAAAAAAAATGTTGTTAAAAGAATAAGTGATGGATTACAGGAAGTTACAAAGTCTCACTAATAAGGACAGATATCTGATTCCGCAAATTGATGATGCTCTAGTCTGACTCATCAGCTCAAATTACTTCTCCCATTGGACCTTGCCAGTGGCTATTGGCAGATTAATCTGTCGCCAGAGGACCATATAAAATCGCGTTGATATGCACAGAAAATTGTTTTAACCTATCCAGCTCCCCCAGGGATTAAAAACGCTCCTGATTTGCCTAACAGGCGATAGATCACATCTTGCAAAATCTAAATTAATCTGTGTGAACATATACTATATGACATAACCTTGTTCTCAAAAACTTTTACTGATCATCTGGACCATCTCAAGTCAGTTTCTAGTGACTAAGAGAACCACATCAATTAAACTTACGCAGTATACCTTTTCCCAGCAGGAACTGGTTTTTAGGACATTCCATTACGTGGGAAGGAGTTCAACACTTGTACACTAAGGTTGAAGTAATCTATAAGATGCCTGAGCTGAAGAGCCTCCAATACATACAAGTATTCTAAAGAAGCGATGGGAAGTTACCATTAATTTATACCTGATTTTTCTCAACTTGCCAAACATCTTGTACAATTGCTTGCCAAAACACCCCTTTCATGTGGGGAGTAGAGAAAAGAACTGCATTTGAGACAATGAAGGATCTGTTAAAGAGAAGACCAATTCTACAGCATCTATATTATAGGGAAGCCCTTCATCCTATTTACAGACACCTATGACTTAGCTGTAGGAGTTATAATCTTACAACTGGATAATGAAAGCATCGACCATCTGGTGTCTTATTACAGCAAGATGTTCTCCAAAGCTGAGCGAAATTACAGCAATATGGAGAAATAGTGCTTAGCTGTTTTCCTGGTGGTAAAACATTTCTGGCCCTTTTTGTATGGTATAAACTTGACAGTTGTTATAGAACTCGCTTCTATAAAGTGGCTGCAAAACATGAATGATCTGACAGAAAAACTAGCTTAATGGGCTCTCAAACTTCAGCATTACAACATGAACTTTTTCCATCGATATGGAGTGAAGCACATGAATAAAGATGAAATTACTTAACTTCCCTTACTACAACTAGACAATAGTAAAGCTGAACAGTTACACGATCTACTCATGAAGCCAAACTCTTGGGAGGACAAAGATGAACAAGTATAAAAGATGCTAAAATTTACACTAAAAAACAAAAATTATCAACTTATTACTATACAAGAAAGTCAGAACCAATTGGCTAACTTACTTGCGATCTTCAGTATGGGTACCAGTTAAAATGAAATCCCAATACCTTAAGTTATGGAGGAGCCAGGAAAACTAACAAAGTGATTAAGGATTGCTGCTATTGGGTAGGAATACTGGATTCTGTAGTGAAAGTCTTAGACGATTACATAACTTGTAAAAAACAGACTCCACATAAGGCCAAGTACAATTTATCAGCCCATGACCCCTCAGAAGCTGTTTCAAAACATCAGTTTAGATGTCATAGGTTTACTATCTGATTCCACGGAAGAAAATCAATACATTCTTATAATTATAATCATTCCATGAAGTGAGTCAAAGCTATTGCCATTCCCAAACAGACCTCCAAAGCTAACTCTAACTTATAATACCAAAGCAGTTTACTAGACTTGACTGCCTGTAAGTACTGCTATGTAACAATGGAAAAACTTTACTAAAGTGTTGTGAGGATCTTATCTACAAGCATGGGAACTCAAAAGCTATTTTCAGCGCCCTACAACTAATTAAAATAATGTAAATAAAAAGAAAATGGAACATTAGTTATAATATCATGAAAGATGGCCTTACCAATCTTATACACTATGGTCAATATGTCCTAAGTGCTAAATGGCTTACAGGATAAGTTTCCATCAAATAATCAAAATTTCACCCTTCAAGGCCTTATACAGAAGGGAACATGGAATTCTGGATCTACTAGCGCATTAAGTTACTAGTGATAATACTAAAGAACCTGAGAAAGCGCTAAGAGTATTAGCCTAGAATATTATACAACTTCAATCAAAGACAATGGCAAATCTAGATGAGACGGTTACAAAAAAAGGCCAAGCAGAAATGCATCATGCCAACATTTACTTTTTTTGAATTTTGGATTTAGACTTGTACTATCACAATTGTATAATTCCTCATGGAGGAAATTAGATTTCATTTGGGATGTTCCATATGCTATAGCCTACAAACTCTTGGAGAGAACTCAAACAATTCTTTAGAAACTAAAGTGACTATCAACCATGTAGATAGCCAAATTTTATGTCATCACTCCCCCTGCAAATATTATTTAAGGGTTGATGTCAGATATCAGGATATAAAACATGATGGTAAGAATATTGAACATCCACTCCTATAACATAATTGACGCTTAGATCCAGGAAGGGTATTATAGAAGTTACATTGATTAACATATGGAAAATTTATAGCTGTCTAGGCTTAAATTGATATTAGGAAAATTCTGTCAGACCAATTTGAGCCTAAGATACTACAATATGAAATCCTTCTTAATATAACGAAGGATTATCAGAATGTCAGGTGACTATTACAATAAATATCACAAGAGGAAGTAAATTAAAATGAGCACACAGAATTGTTGTTGGAATTTGAGAGATCACATAATCCCTCTCACTTACAGATTAAGTATTTTAAAGATTGTTATTCACAATCTATAACTGGTGATAGTTGGTGACTAAATCATCTGTCATATATAATCAATGGATATGATCCAATTATTGTTTCAATTAGTGTTTGTTAGGGATCATCCCCAACAATATTAAAAATATGGTTTATTTAGTGAATGATACCTGATAGTTGGATTACTATGGATTGTTCAGACTTAATGGTTAGTACATTTAGAAAGACTACTAAAGCGTTTTTAACGCTTGTTTCAGTGATAGTGGGTCTAACTAGGCAACATAGCCCTTATGGAATTGGTGTCCAGTTCCTGACACTAATAAATGATTGCTGAACCGCAAAGATTACACTATTGGAGATACCAAGGCAAAGATTCTGCCATTATTAGAAGTTAATCAAATGTCAAAACCTTTGGAGATTAATTAAATAATCTCTAGTTAGAAGCTGAAAAGCTGTGCGCATATTGCCCTATAAAAACTTCCAGTATTTTTAAATAATTCAGATCTTAATTTGATAAAAACCTAATTGTTTATACACTTAATGTATAGTTTATCTTTGGGCTAAATATGCGAGGATTAGATATCCTTAGGTTGTTTTGTATGTTATCAGATCTCCACAAGGCTCTGAATGAAAAGAATAGGGAAGAGAACCCTACCAGTTTTAGAGTTACTTCAAGACGAAGAAGCACCTGTTTAGCGTTGGACTTTATACCAAAGTGGCTTTAAAAGCATCCAATTTGAATAATAGTCTTTATACTATTATTGCCCCAATTTTATTTAGTTAATTTAATTAACGCAATCTATCAGGAATCTGTGCAGTTAAATAATAGAATTAAACTGAGCTAAAATCTCTCAAGAGCAAAGCTCCCATATTTTAACATTTGGTGCTCACTACAGGGGGTAATTGAGTTTCAAAAAGACAATATAATAGCAGAAGTTATAAATAATGTCATATAAGAATAACTTTGGAACTCTGGATGGAGTTGGATACTGTCAAGCAGAACATGTTAAGCTCAGCGTCACAAGCTGATTTCATTGCCTTGGAGGACGTATGACTAAAGTTGAAGACTGATTGAGCAGGTCAAAAAAAGTTAATAAAACCTCTGTGGGAAGGTGGCTTCTTTTGAAGCAAAAAGAGCGCGATTTAGCAAAGAAGTTTTATTCCAAAAAGCTGAACATGAAGAAGACTGAGAATTCTTTCACCACTTTAATGAGGACATGGAAAGAATGTGGAAACATATTGAGGAGTTAGAGAATCACAAGTGTGATTGCGCTCAACTAGAGGCGAACAAAGCTGATAATAATAAGTACAAAATTATAGTCACAAAGGAAGTCCCATTGAGAAATGTGCCTAAATTGTTTACTGCCATGTCAGAGATGACTCCTGAAGCAACGCTCATGGTTAATCGAGTCAACAGGAAGGATTCCCTGCCAGTGGAGCGACCAAAGAGTTTTGAAATACACCAAAATTTCCCGCCTTTCACCAGGATAACGTCCCAGCGTTTTTTCATATTTTTGAGATGATGATGCTCAGTTATATGGACCACCAAAGAGTGGTAACTGTTATAAATTGCCTCCACACCGATTGCTAGAATCTGGTGTTGCCCCACTTTAATGGGGATAATTTATCATATGCTGAAGCTAAGGAAGTGATCATGACCAATTCAGAAGTCCTACTAAAATGGCCATTTGCAAACAAGAATTTATGGGTATACAATTCTGAAAGGACAAATCCTTAGCCACTTTTGTTGATTATATTTACCATGAGTAACAGATCTTGGTGGGTCAAAAGTACTTTTGGATTTTGATGTGCTCATTGCTATGCAGTTGGAACTTTGGCCCAATCATGAACTGCATCAGATTATGGCATTGGCTATGGTGTATTAAACCTCAACCTCACAGATGGTGGATCATATTAAGATGCTCAGAGCGGCCTTTGAAGCCCTAAAAAAAGCCTATAAAGTGATCCAGATAAAATCTCAGAATAACGTTAAATTTGCTGAGACTCATAAGGAACCTGAGAATCAAATTGTACCAAGAAATAAACCTGAGGGACAAAAATGAGCGGGTAGAACACTAATCCATTGTTTCCAATGTGGGAAACTTGGGAATGTGGTTGCTCAATGTTGGGATAAGAAGCCAAAGGAACACATAAATTTTGTTCATATAAAGGAAAAAGAAATCAGTACAGAGTTGGGAAAAGGACCATTAGTCTAGAAAGGGACATTCTAGTACTGCTTTCAAACTTGTTCCCCCTGACATCATAACCGATGATATTGACATTTCTGATTTATTTATGGAAGATGACAAATTTGATATGCTTTACCAGGTGGTCAATTTAGACATCAACGCAATTAAATGAGCAAAAGCAAAGAGGATAGACCCCAAAATTGGTAAGGAGGTTTCTCAACTGTAAGCTTGACAGATAGCAGAGAATATCATTTTTCCCAAAAGTTATGAAGAGTTTAAAAATGAAACTTGATGAGGCAAACATTTCCTTACCTATAGTGTGATTAAGATGTGTTTCCCTGATTTATACATGCAATTAATCCATACTCTTCATTTAGTGAATAATGCCGCTATCCACTCAGTAAATACCTTATTGCAATACTCTGAGTGTACCTACGCAGACATTATAGTCAATTAAATAAGAGTAAGGCCAGTAATTGATAGTGAAGCCCATCAATATTGTTTCACATAAACTAGAAAAACACTTGATTCACTGGATTTGGAGAACAGGATAGGCTCTGATGGTGAAAATTAATTAATTTTGTACATCTGATTACAGTGATGGCATTATAGCCATTCAATACAAATTAGTTAGACAAACATGGAGGAAAATGCCATTGGAGATCCTGGAGAATCAAGGGATACCTTTGAGGATGAACGTGACAAACACCATTCCACTGGAAATGAAAATTATAGTTAACACAGGGTTAATGCTCAAAATCCTAGAACGGCTATATAGAGAGGTCATTAGCCCCTGGAATAAATTGAGAAGCGCCATGGGTAGCGCTGTAGATTATTATGACATGTCACAGAGAGATCATAGTACTCCTAGCAAATTTGAATAAAACTGATTAAATTTGAAAGGAATCAAGTCATCACATTTCTTCATCTGTTCCCAATGGCTGAATTAAACAAATTCCATGATTTTAGAACATTACCCAAAAATGGGATTACCAGTGGATTTTGCTAAAAAATGATAATGTTTTGGTCAATAGGGAGCAACTGGATGATCTATCTGAATGATAGCAAGAGGAGGTGCTCTGACTATCTAAGAATTAAAGGGTAATATCTTCCTAGGATGACCACGACCTTGGGTGCACAAAAAACATGATCCATAAGGTCAACACTGGGGAATGTTTGTCAATAAAAATGCAACCAATCTGCCAGTCTAGGGCTGCTGAAGCTGTGGTCAGAGAGGAAATCAACAAGCTAGTAGAGCACGGGCTCCTCATTTCATCATTGAGTCCATGGGTGAGCCATATTTTAATGAAAAACGAAGAATGAATCAAATAAAGTAGTGCTCAACTATTGCTAATTAAATAAAATCACTAAGATAGATTCCTAGGGGGTGGAAGGTGAGTCAGTAAGGGCATATGGCTACCAACCTGAAGGTTGCAGGTTCGATTCCCACCCTTCACACATTGATTGTGGGTGCCAGCCAAAGGAAGCTATTGGCGGTTAGTAGGTCTAATAACACGAAAACCTTACCCATGACATAACCAGAAAAATTTGAGTCCCAATCCAGAGGTGGAAAAACTTTCTTCGACGGAGTTGACCCTGTTCAGGTTTCATGTCATTTCTTTCTTTCTTTTGGCAATGCCTGTCCCCTGGTTGGCTTGCCTCAGTTAAATAAAGATAGATTCCTATCCACTGACAAGGATCAATGACATGATCAATCGCCTAGAGGATATAAAGTACTTTTTGGCTAAGGACTTGATTTTTGGGATATTGAAAAATTAATTTGACAAAGGAAGATCAAGAAAAATGTGTGATAATCACCGCATAAGGGTTGTATCAGATGACCAGAATTCCCCAGTAATTATGCAATGCACCTTCAACATTCCAGAGGTCCATGGATTAAATACTCAGTGATTTAAAATTATCCTGCACTATGGTATACCTAGACAATATCAACGTATTCAATAGAATATTTAAAGATCACCTAGAGCACTTGGAGGAGGTATTCAAGATTTTGGCAACAGCAAATCTGAGAATAAAGTCAAGAAAATATTATCTTTTTTGATAAGGAGCTCAAATATTTGGGTTCATAATAAACTTCAGCGGATTAAAGCTGCAACTAATGAATTTAAAGGCCATAGATTGGATGTCAATCCCAAAGAACATTTGAGATATTCAATTTTTTCTGAAAAATGGTTAGATACTATCACAGATTCATCAAGGATTTCACTGGAATCGCCAAGCCATTATTTTTTCTAGTAAAGTATCTGAAAAAAAGATCTATGTGCAACAAGGGAGCCCAAAAAGCATACAATGAGCTCTGAAAATATATAATGAGTAGCCCTGTGCTGAAGTACCTAAATTTTAATTGGGAATTTATCTTTCAGACAGATGTCTCATTAACAGCAATTGTCGCCATTTTAAGTCAAGTAGATGATGACAGGAAAGAGCATCCGGTTTCATATGTGAGCAGAACACTGACATCAGCGAAAAGGAACTATACCATTACAGAGCGTGAGTTCCTGGAAGTAAATTTATGCCTGCAAACAATTTCAAGTGTACTTACTTGAGATGCGATTTAAAGTCCTAACTGACCACTTGTCCCTGCGCTGGATAGACAACCTAAAGAAACCAGAGGGCTGACTGAAACGTTGGGCTTTGAAACTGCAATCCTATGACTATGAAATTATCTAAAGGGATGGAGCAGCACATCAGAAAGCTGATGAATTGTCACAATTTGTTGATGTTCAAGTTGTACATCACCAGACTGATGAGTTATCCCAGAAGATGATTGATGATAATAATGGGGATGAATCTCAAGGAATTCAGAGCGCGCTAAGGAAAATAATAGAGAACACTGAATTGAAGAATGATGAGCTATATAATTTCAATTGTCAGAAGACAGTTTTTATTCCCTAAACCATCAGAATGAGCGGTTATCATCAAAGCGGCGCATAAAGTTGTTGGCCATGGTGGCTTAAGGAAGACCATGGATCATAATTGTCAGTTTTTACTGGGATTGATAGATTATGATGTTGCAGACTATCTGATCTGTTGTGTGAAGTGCCAATTGTTAAAATCTAGGTTTTTGCTGATACTAGTCCCCAGAGATAAATGCACAGGTTCATTTATTATGTGCACTATTTGCACTGATTGATTTTAATATAGATATATAATTGATAATAGTATGGAGATTATTATCCATAGCTGAATACAGTAAAACCAGGTTGATAGGTGGTCCAACGCTAAACTTGGAATGCCCCGCTTGATTCTGATTATACTGAAAAATAAAGATTTCTTCACTTTTCTGGAAGAACTTAATTAACTCTAGCTTCAGAGGTCCTCAGCCTTATTTCTTGTCACAATGAGTTGGTGGAGATCTGCTTCACTTCTAAGGATATCTGATCCTTACTCTTTATCACACAAAAGGGTCAACAATGATTTAAAACAATAATAAACTGAAGATGAATAGAATCTGAGCTAGAAATGCTTTATTGTTATAAAAACTATATAATTTATATGGGAATTTGGCGCCCAATTCCTCTATTACCGCCTCAGTAATAAACTGGCAGCAGTTGCCAATAAATTTCCCTTTGAAGTCTCTTCTAGTGATGGCATTCTCCTTTGCTAAGGATTTTTCTTTGGAAATCTCAGAACCTAAAATGGAAAGAGCAAGAGAACGTGTCCCTAATGTTTCCGCTCAATCACAATGAACCAGCCAAATTTGACTAGTGACCTGCTTAGGTAATGAGACATTTTACCTGTTATGGCAGATCAAAAAACCAACTTATTGGTTCACTAGTTGCAGGTGGCATCACTCACCTAACAACTTTTAAACAAATCTAACCAATTAGTGATGAAACTCAACTGATCCCAATTGATACATCTAATAGTTAATCAATGATATTATTAGATAAATTAATTCTGTCAGCAACTCTGCCAGAAGAAATCTTAGGCATCTGTGCGGATTGACCCAAGTGGATCTGAACCTAGTGAATTACCCCAAAAACGCTGAAATTAATAAATTGATATTAAAATCATCCAATTTTAAAATCATCTGCCAGTGGGACTTATCTTCTAGCAAACCAGCAGTTTTTTAACCTAGGAAGCTGGAAATGTGGGCAAAATCCCAACACATCTCCTCTCTTGCCTAGATTTACAGTGAAAGTAAGATCAGGATAGGAGAATGATGCCTTAGACTAAGTCAAATATTTCCAAGTTTCCAGTAGAGCACACCCTTTCCACACTTAACGCTGCTCATGACAACATTTGGCCTGCATTTCCTCTTACTTTCTTCCTCTCTGCTGCCTCTGAAGAGCACAGTCCTCATGACCCACTGCTGTGCCAGCCTAGTCAGTTGTTTGTGCTGATGCTAGTTCTGTAAAGCCAGTTTCCCCACGTTCATGGCATACAACCCTTCGTTGTTTAAAAGGATCTTGGTTTGGCGTCCTCAATACTTGACTTCTGTACTCCCTCAGGCTGGGGTCTCCCTTGAAATCAGAGTGGAACCATAATAGGGACTATTCTTAGCAAACGCAGTTTCAACCCTTTCTGATTCTCCTGGCACTTTACATATTTCTTGGGCCTATTTCTAGTGGACTCAGTTGCAACCTGGACTGATCCTGCTAATAACTCAAAAAAATGTCAGCAGATGTTTTGGTGACTATAAATAAAAATCATTTTTATTAATTTCCCATTTTATATGTTTTTTCCATTTTTTTCCATGTTTTATCTTTTTGTTTGTGTTATTATTTTCTTATGTTATTCAATTGCTTATATATTATAGGAATTAACTTATACAAGGTTCAGCAGTCCATTACTAATTTTCCCCAAAAAGTGGTTCCTGGGTATATTTTGACCTACCAGTTTTCATGATTTAAAGGTTTTTAGAAAGACTTTACCATATACTTTGGTTCAGCAGTCCTAAGTTAGGACTTAACCAAGGAATTAGGACATAACCATTTAATGGTTCATCAGTCCTTTGGGAACACTTTCATTATTTTTTTCTTGGATCCAATACCTTAAGTATTTTACATGGACTTGGTTTATTCTTTGCCCATCCACAATGTTCTTGATAGTATAGATGTCCATTGCTGACTTGGTGATAACTTCAAACAGACCCAACCATAGTGAATTAGCTTGTTTTTTTTCTCCTGAAGCCATACATATTGCAATAAGCTACTATATCACCCACATGGTATTTTCAAAGCGCTGCTCAGTTCTTGTCATTTGTCATCTTGGCCTTATTGTTTTGATTTAAGGTCGTATCAAATGCTTGTGATTGCATTTCAATCAGTATATTTGATAATAATAGTAGGTTTGATTGGCACTCATCCCCCAATGTTGGTTCAGCAGCTGAATATAAAATTAGTGGTAATGCGGCCCTTTTCCCATATATTAATTTAAATGGCATTTTTTCAGTTGCCATATGGTAGCTGATGTTGTAGGCAGATGTTACTTAAGTGAGGTAAGTTCCTCATGCAGACGTTTTTTCTGCGACCAATTTCCTCTGTGGTGAGGCTAGCAATTCATTCACTATATCTACCTGTCCGTTCATTTCCAGATGGTAAGAACTAATATGACTCCTCTTATTTCCATTTTCTCATTCAGCCTCAGGATCATATGAGAAGTATAATTCACTTTATTATTACTCAACAAGACTTGCAGACATCCATGCCAATAAATGACTTGATCTAAGATAAAGCACGTGGTTCTTGTAGAATATGTTCTTAGTGCGTTGGTTTCAACCCATCTAGTTAGATGGTCAATTGCAACTATAATGTGCTTGACTCCCTCAGTACTCATATTCAGTGGTCCCATTATATTGATTAACACTTTGTGCCAAGCAATTATGGGGCGGACCAGTTGATATCCAGTGGTATTCTTGTGTGGTTTGTGTAGTTGGCACTCCACAAAGCAAGTCAGATAGTCAGTGACATCCTAGGTGATCTATTTTCAGTAGTAATACTAGCACTTATGCTGATTGTTTTTCTCAGGCCTCCATGCCCAATAGCCTTATGAGCATATTGTATTATTCTCACTCATTCTGATGATTTCAAAAATAGTAATAATTTCCGTCAATCATTTTGAAGACTTATCCATTTTGGGTCTCAGTGTTTCCATCATTTTCTAAAGCACACCTTATATTTCTTGGGGCTCTTTCCTGATTAAAATATCATAGTTTTGGTTGGCCAAAACAATAGTTGGAGCGATTTTACCAGGGATCCAGATCTGAGTGGCAGTGCACTATACGCTCCAAAGGAGATGGTAGTATCAGGCCCAGTGATCCCATATTACTTTTTTGATCCAAATTGGAAGAGATCTTTATCTTCTTGACTAATTTAGTAAATAAATATTTCTTGGCGCCCCACTGTCAATTATTGCAGGCACTCATACTAATTAACCATTATGTCTATATACATACACTTGAGTATTATAAAATAGTGTTTACTGAGTGTATGGTGGCATTATTCACTGAATCAAGGGTGTGAATAATCTACGCTGATAAATTGGGAAAAGAATCATTGATTGCTCTTAAGGGAATAAACAGGTTTGCTTTATCTAATTTAGTATCAACCAGCTTATTTAAATTCCCAGCAGATTGGATCTTGTCCAATAGTTGGTGTGCATAAGGGCGAGTGACCTCCTTATCTTTTTGGGGTCAATCCACTTTACCCTGGCTCTGGTTATGGCATTGACATCTAAATTGACCACTTGATAAAGCTGGTCCTGCGCATCATTGTCTACAAACAGATATAAAATGTCAATATCTTCTTCCATTATATCAGGAGGAACGGGTTTAATCACAGATCTAGACTGCTCCACATCTAGGACATGGGCACTTTTCCTGATTCTTGTGAGTTTCAGCTTCCTTAGCATATACCACATTAATCTGCTCCTTGGGCTTCTGTTAAAGCACTGGGCAGATAAGTGGCCTTTCCTCACACTGGTGGCAGCGGATATTACTTTTATTCACTTGTTTAAATATCTTGGGTTTATTTCCTGCCACTACTCGGTTAGGCATTTCCTAAGTGTTAAGCATAAAATTTTTAATCAAATTTCTGGCTGGACTAGATTTGTAGCTTCAGTTAGGGGCCTTGAACGTGGCGCCTAACATCTTTAAATGATCTACCATTTGCAATGTGGATAATTTGGTGACCAGCGCTGAAAACATCATTCAGTTTAGATTGCAGTAGGACCAAAGTGCTGCTTGTAATGTGATCCATACATCAAAATTGGTGAGCACTTTTGACCAACTTAAAATCTGTGATTCTTGATAGAATTGGTTGACTAAATTCACTAAGGTTTTGTCCTTTAAGAATTGAATTCCCATGAATTATTGTTTGAATTTTGACATATGCGAGGGACTTCAGAACTCCTTCATGATATCAGATTTGGCCTCAGAGTAGGAAAAGTTGTCCCCTTCAAGGTGGGGCAACGCCAAGTTCTGGAAGTTGGTGTCCAAGCAGTTCATGACGGTCACTGCTTTATGCCTGTTGCCACATCCAAACATGATCATTTTAAAAAGGCGGAAGAACGCAGGGGCGTTGACCCAATAAAAATTAGGTAGTTTGGGCGTGTATTTGAATTCCTCCTAGTTTTCTCTTCCAGCCACTTGCAGCTCAGCACCTGATTAACAAGAGGGGTATTATTGGGACTCATCTTCAAAATGGTGGCAAATGCATGCAGAATGTTTCTAGGAGTCGCCAACTTCCCAACTGGGGTTCTTGGAGTATCTTCTTTAGAGTTGTTCGCCACATATGGTTTGCATTTGCATTTATAGTTTTTAAATTCTTTAACTTGTTTTACTAAACATTCTACATCTGAGCTGAGCAAGCATAATTGCACACAATCTGCTTTGCATTCTGTTTTCAGGAATAAAACTTCCCTAATCAGCTCTCCTTCCTCCCTCTTTAGGGACGTTATTTTTTCCAAGTAGATAATTTCAGAATATCGAAAATTCTTCTACTCCTTCTTCATTCTTAGTAATCTCTCCTATAGAGCAGCGAATTTAGTATGATCCACCAAATTCAGGGCGTTCTTATTGATGGTTGCCAATTCCATCCATAGTTTCCTTTTTTGGAACAAGTGGTGCCCAACCCAAAAGGGGGAGCCACCACGCATCCTTATTTACAAATGGGCCAAACAAAGGGATCATTAGAAAGAAAAAATTTCCTAATATGGCACCTCAGCTAACAGCCTAGGAAGCCATATCAGAAGGGGAGAAAGCTTTGAGGAAACTTTTTTCTGGCACCCGCTTTAGCTGGTGGACCATGGCGGACAGCATTGGAGTGGGAGCATCGGCGACATGGGGCATTAAAAGGTATAGTTGTGGGTTTTCTTCGTTTATGAGGCCACCAGTGTCCATCACCTCAAAGTATTGAGCAAATTGATGCTCAGAGAAAATGATGAGAGCTGGCACACAAGTGAAATACTTGATGCGCTGGTGGGTTTCAGGATAATTGGTGTTAAAAAGAGAAGTTTTGCCATGTTGATGCAAGCGCAGCTTGCACTAAAATCGAGCTCCTCAATTCCATGCTTTGCATTTTCCTCAAAATCATGAGGGAAATTGGGGATGGGAATACCCTCAACTAGGTGTTCAATTGCCCCATGGAGTTGCTGGCGGAATAGGGTGTTAAAGGGGCAGCTGCGGCAACAACTGCCATTTTATTGATATTTTTATATTGGGAAACCATTTTAAGGGTGAAAATGGTGGGGACGAAAATCAGGAGGTCCAACAAAGAATTCCTCTAAAGCGAAGTCTGGCTTTACATGATCGCTGTTCATACTCATCATTCCATTTGAGAGCATCAAATGGATTTGATTCAGCCAGAGCTGGGCCGGCCACAAGAAATGGAGCGGCGGCAGAAGCTTATTGGCCATGTGCTGTTGACCATGGAAGCTCAGCTGAAACTGGTTCAGACATTGACTTACAAATATTGTAAATTGACCAAGTTATATAGTTTTGTAAAATTTTTAAAATTTTGATTGGCTGCTGCCTTGAGAGCATCTCCAAATTTGCCAGGGTTGGGGGCGAGAGGATTGAAACTCACTCAAAAAATTTGGGTGTGGTGGCAGCCAGGGCAACACTGGAAGGAGGAGTGGTGGAAGCAGCTGAGGCAGAAACTGTGGGGCACTTGCACTTTGAATGATCCAATTCAAAGCACAAGAGGCAAATAGCATGGCTATTATTGACCTGCGCCCATAAGGGGTGATCAGGGGCGGATCTGATCGCTGTGCAAGTGGAAATTGCAAGATGGGTATCATGATGGAAAGGGTGGATCATCACAAATGCACAAGGCCCTGCCAAATGATCTGCCCCATTGTGCACCACAAATTGTAGCATGGGGTCTGCACTGATACAGCCAAGCCCTCCATGAGTTTTTGGCAGAGGCGTTCATGAGAGATGGGAGGGCAACCTTGAAAACTGGACTACCAAAGTGGTTCATCTGGGAGCTGGGATTAGCAGTGGGATGTGAAATTTGTTTAAAAATTAACGTCAGCTTTACTGCTGCCATTGCATTAACCTCAGAGTAGAAGCCAAGATCAAAATATTCCTTAAAGGGGCAAAATCAATCTAGCCAGAAGGTTTGAAAACCACCGTGGTCATATTATTGATGGCCACACTTGCATATGGGAAGAGATTCCCATATTTTGCATAAAGAACGAAATGCAAATTTCTCCATGGGAGCACCAAAGGGCTTCAAAGCACCACCTGGGAGATTGCAAGATGGTGGGCCAAGTCCTGAGGGAGGACATAACGCATGGTGGCATTAGGAGGGCTAGCAGAGCCATCTTAGCACGCTTTAGCAGCAGCCAAAATATGCCAGATGGCGGTGCACCACCACCCCAAGCCAAGGCAGCAGGCGTTAATGGCATCACCATTCATAAACTATGGCTCAATTGAGTAGCTCTTTTTTCACATCTAAAAATAAACCAAATTTAGCCTTGATTTAGCTAACAAAGCGAAAGAGAGATCCTGTCAAAATTTTCTTTGAGTCTAAGACTTTCTTAAGTTTTATATTCATTTTACATAGAGTAGCTAGTATCATTTTCGTTCTTGCAAATAGAATATATCTCCTATGTTAAGAGGTGAAGCTCTATTGAGGTAAAATCACCAAATCAAGATTTATGGTAAAAAACGTAATTTAATTAGAAAATAGAGTGTGTATTTTTTATATGTTATTTTTAACAATCTAATAGCATAAGGAAAAACAAAATAATTATTAGTAGGCAAGCTTAATAGAGGCTCTTAATTGGATATCACTTCATTATATAAAAATGCCTTTGTGGCCTAGATTTTTTAGGTGGGATATGTGTTCTGGATGACCCATTTATATAAGACTTATATCATTTAAACTAAATTTATCTGATTCTGGATGTATCCTTTTGAGTGTAATATTCAACTTGTACCTCACAAGTTGTCCAATGCAATTGTCACCTTATTTCTCAATATTCCATTCTTTTGTCCAATTGGTTTTCTACTAGGGATTGAGGGCTTGTGTTGGACCTGAGGATTTTTCTAGTAGATTTGAACATTAATTACTGTTTTTATTCATAAATAAATTTTTTGATTTGATAGAATATTTTGGGTATACTTACACATCAAGTCTCCTGGAAGGCTCTTTTAATTGATAATCTTATTATTATGCCTGATACCCTGGCATCTAACATCAGCCCTTTTATTATGTTGGCGGGATACTGACATAATAACTGACTATATATTCTTAATTATTGCAAAACCAGTTTCTAGAGACTTAATTGAGTTCTTTCTTCACCTTTGTAAGTTATGACATATGGTACTTCCCAGATGGAGTCCAATTTTCTTCCACGTGGTGCTATGAAGTTGTTGTAGTATAAGTTTTTTTGGAAATCTCAATAGCGGGTAAAGGTTGGTGGGTTGAATTTGCTGACTGGCTTTCTCATGTAACCAATTTGGGCTAGATTTGATATTGTGTCAGACTAAGTTTTATAATCTTATGTGCTAATATTCTCAACAATTTTTGGTTCTTTGGTGTTATCACTGGTAACTTTGCGTGATGATAGAGACAGAATAATAAGTTTACTTCCATATAAAGCTTTAAACAGGGACATTTTGATAATACAGCAAAAACTTATCTAATAAGTCAATAGAGCACCTGAGAGGTATTGATCCCTGCTTAAGGTATTGAAAGCATCCATCTGTTTTTTTATAAAAACTAGAGTCACATCTTCTCATTTTACAATTTCATTTGTTGAAGAAACTGTAGGGCGCTTAGAAAAGTGTCTCCTTTATTGCTGCTTTAATCTTCAAAGTACTTGAGGTAAAATTTCTCCCATATCACATAACACTAACTGAGGACAACCATGCCTAGTAATTATATTGATATAGGAAGTTGTAGGTGGCCTTAGCAGTTTGAGAGGCGATGGAGATTGATTCAAACCACTTTATGAAGTGATTGACTTCTATAATGATATATCAATTTTCTCTTGTTGATTCAGGTAGTGAACCTACAACTTCAAAACTCATGGTATGGACTGCTGCTGAGGGGTCATTGACTGTTATTTGTATCAGCCTTATGCAGCATTAGTTTTTGACAATTATCCAGGCATTAAAACTTTCACTATGTAGTCCAAAATTCCTTACTTTTAGCATCAGTTATTGATCCAAATTTAAGTCATTCTGGCTCCTCCATTTCCTGAGGTATTGTGAGCTTCCATTATGGTTTGTACCTGTTCTGAAGGGCATAAGTAAGGTAACTGTTTTGTTCCAACTTTATTATACATAGCCCATAAAGAACCATTAGTTTGTGAGTATTGTTTCAGCATCTTAAACTGGTACATCTTATCCTCCCAAAAGTCAGGATTCACGAGTAGATCATGTAATTGTTCAGCTTTGCTGTTATCTAAATGGATTAGGGGCAATTGGGTCAGTCCATACTCAATCATATGTTGCATCCCTGCTTGATGGACGATATTAATGTCAAGTGCTGTAGTTTGAGAGGCTATTGGGCTAACCTTCCAGTAGGATCTTTCATGTTCTGTAGCCACTTTAAAGAAGCGTGGTCCATAACAACTGTATTATTTGTATTATATAGGGAAGTTATGAGTGTCTCACTGCAAGTAGAACAGCTAACATTCCTTCTACATGATAATACTTTCGCTCATTCCTAAAGTGTCTTACCATAATAGAACACTGGATGATCAATGCCTTCATCATCCAATTGCAAGAGAATGACCCTATGGCTAGATTAGAGGCGTATGTAAAAGAGGATTATAAGATTTATGTACTCTGGATGTCACATAATTGGCCTTCATAACAAATTTTTCATAATCTCAAATACAGTTTTTAGTTCTACTTCCCATACAAAAGGGATATTTTTGCAAGTAATTGAACAAGGGGATTGGCAAGTTGAGTAAACTTGGGATAAATTGATGGTAATGCCCAATAGGTCCTAAGAATACCTATATATCTCTGAGACTCTTCAGCTCAGGAATAATGGAAATTTCTTTGACCTTATCATATAAGGTGATATCTTTCCACAAAATAGCATGTCCCAAGAGTTCTGATTTTTGTTGGAAGAAGGTACACTTTTCAGCCTTTACTTTGATGTTTTTTCTTGTAATTGTTGAAAGACTGACTCAAGGTGTCAAGATGATTGGTAGAGTTTTTTGGAAACACCACAATGTCATCTAAATAAACAATCACAAAGCTCAGTTTGATTATTCATGATATGGTTATTACCCGTTGGAATGAGGCACATAACACAATCCCTGGGGAGCTGGGGGAGGGTGAAGTAATACTCCCATGAATATAAAAGCGCGCTTTTCTTGGTCTTTTGGAGAATTTAATCTGCCAATAGCTGCTGGCAAGGTCTATTGTATAGAAGGAGTTTGAGCTGTAGAATTGAGCCAGAGCATCATCGATTTGTGGAATGAGTTAATGCCTTCTTTGTGCAGCTGTTAAGCTTCCTATAGTAAATCACTATTATATGACCACCATTTTACTTCTTTATGAGTAATAGTGGGGATGACCATGGAGTTTGTGAGTGAACAAGTAAGATGTCATCCAATGTTTAATAGCTTGGTCATCAAGTATTTCTCATCTACTTTTGACTTCCTTTATGGCTTTGATCATATATGATATAAACTTACTACATCAATGCTGTGTATCTAGTCCTTCATATGCATGTAATTTACATCTGATATGGAGACAATACCTTGATAATTTTCAAGTAGCTGAGGAACCTTCTCAAGTTCCTTCATATCTAAATTTATTGTTTTAATTGAACTTGTGGTATTGCACAATAAAGTTGTCATTGAGTAATCACAAATCAAGTTGATTAATAATATAATGTACCATGTCAATTTTTTCAATTGAAATTACTTGCTTTTTAACAATTTCTTGGTTTCATGACTACAATTTTGTGATTTTTTAGGTTTTTAATTAATAACTTGGTTTGCCACTGATAAGTTGGGCCAAGGATACCTGGAAATACTCTTGGTTCAATTGGCTAACTCTATCAACTCATATGAGTGTGATAAGCAGTTTGGAGGTATCTTTAAAGTTATGTTGATTAAAACCACTCTTTTTCCTGGTTTAATTTTTACCTCATTAGTTGGAATAAAAAGTATATCATTTGCTGAATCAAACAATTTTTGGAGTTTTTCACAATTTGTCCAGAAGTAAAACAATGAAAAGACAAAGTTGAAACAGTGTACTCAACCAAACAAGAGTATTTCTTCTTGTTTGTTTATAATAACCAGAACAAGAGTATTTCTTCTTGTTTGTTTATAATAACCAGAACAAGAATGAGACGTAATTGGAGGGAGATAGATAACCTCCTTTAAGTTAATAGCTCATTAATATTACTCAAAAATTTCATCCCAATTAGTATGTTTCACTTACTGTTGTATAAGGCAACATCATGAGCAGAAAAAAACTAGTTTGCCAATTTAAATTAGTAAGGATGTGTAAGCAGCTATTTCTTTGGTGTTATTGAGACCTGCGGTGCTATAATTTTGGGTATACTCAAGGTCTGAGGCAAGCTTGATTTTCTTAATGAGATGGTATGAGAGATATTGATTGGCAATCCCATATCAAAATAATATTCTTTACCTTTTTCCTTCTGCATCACCCTTCTAACTTGTTTATTGTTCCTCCAGAATATGATGGATGGGTTAAATCCTCAAAAATGAAACGTTACAATGTGCTTTCTTGCAGTTTCAAGTATTTCTTCATGATTTCCACTAGACTGTGTATGCTCTAGATGGGTAAAATTTTATAGGGGAAGATACTGGTCAGCATCACTGCCCGTATCAATCACTCTCTGATAACCAAAACTTGACTGAGGTAGGTGTCCTCTAGGACTTATGCGTCAACAAGATGTTTAGCAACAAATGATCTAGGATGGCAATCTTATAGATATAACTATAAGTAACCAGTATTTTCATAACCCTTCAGATTAGTCATTAGAATAGTTCTCATTGCACGTGAGGTGAGCAATTGCAATGTTTTGGTTTAGGTACTGTAGGTTGTTTGACATTAGAGGTAACAGATTTTAAGCTGACTGCCCTTTTCCCTGTTTGGTGAGGGCAGGTTCTTCTTAAGGCACTCATCTTTGGAGTGGTTATTCTTCTTTCAATAGTTACACTTAAGCTTCTCAACTTTTTTGTCTTTGTTTCCTCTATAGTATATACTCTGAGTTTTGTGGGAGCCTTATAGGTGGTTTCCAGATTGTGTATATAAACAACATTGAGCATAACATCCTTAATGTCTAGGACAGAGTTAAAGCTCTGTTTGGCTGAAGTAATGTGAATAGACAAGTTGGTATTACTAATTAAACCAGCAACAGCAGCTGCTACATCAGCATCCAGTGTAAGCATTTTTGAGGTCATCTTTTTTTGAGTCTCATTATGTAAGCAATCTGAAAATTTTACTAGGGTTCAGTTCAATACAGCGCGATTCTCATTGAAGACTGTTCCTTAATACTAAAGCTTTGATTGTAACCGATTTTTTGATAAGTGCTTCTTTCCCTTCATCAAAAAGTATTCAGGTTGTCCATGTGAGGTACCATAACCCCTTGCGCCATGTAACTTAAACAAGAAAAGATATGTTTAACCTATTTATGATCAGTTGTAAATAACATTGCAGCCGCATAGATGTAGAGAAAGAATACAATAGTTCGTTCTTCAGGTGTAAAATTATCCTTTGTGGTAGATTTGAAGATGGCGGCTCCAAGTCATGTGAAAACATGTACTCTAGTAGGCTTCTGATTCAGTTGTTTTGGTAGTTGTATTGCTTTTTCAATTTAATAAGAGAGATGACAATTTTAACTTATAATAGGGTTAAGATGTTGCTATATTTTTTCTATGGTAAGCCTTGGTCTGACATTCAGCAAGTTAATACGTTTTTTAAATACAACTTTAGAAGTTTAATTTTGTCTGATAACGCCCTAAAGCGCCGGTTCAAATCATCCTTCATCTCTTGGACTTTGGTGCTTGAGGAGGCTTGTCCATCTTGGTCCTCAACTCTTCCATAAGAGTATTACATCTTTGCTGTCATAGGTTAAATGACATCATTGAAGGGACAGATTGTAGAGAAAATGCTGGGCGTGATGAGGTTAGGAGGACAAAAATTGGACGGCCTGCCTGACCTGGAGCACACCCTGGATCAACGCTGGGTAAAGGCAAGATATGCCTAAGTTGGTTCTGGGGGTGCACATGTTGGTCAGATGAGCATTACATTGCGTCGTTAAAACGCAACATTTTCTCTAAATTATGTCAGAAATTTACATTTGGTCAGATAGTTGAGCTTCAAGATCTGTTTAATTAATAGTATTGTTAAATCTGGGAAGTTTAACTTCAGTAAAATTACCTGAGTGTGAGATTACTTGAGCTACAGTATGATGAGGGATAAAAGTTGCATTTTATTGGTTAAATTGTGTGCAGTGCCTCGTCCAATAATAAGGATTTTTCCCAATTGTTTAAAGATGATGGTTCAAGACCAGCCTTCTTCGTTGGTCAGCTTGGCTACAATAAACCCCGTTCAATTTTATTTTGTTTAATATAAATAAATGTTTTGTACTCTTTGCCAACCTATAGGATTTCTTGGATAACGTTGTTTGTTCTACCCTTGCCCTGGGCCCTTTAGGTACTATCCTCCTCTGTGGTGCCTTATTTCCTCTATTGCTAGCGGGTTGTTCCTAGGTTGTGTTGTGGGGCTTTCCCCAATATCTCTACAGGAAAGGAGCTTTATAGATACTCTCCTGACAGTTGCTCAGCTTCATTGAGGAGATGGTAAATCTGGTTAATGTCTTCTATGCTAGTCAGTTTGATTCTTACTCACTCTACAAATTATTGAGTCATTTGACAATTGAGTAAGTAGACAACTGGGTTGCACAGGGTACCAGATACTTTTCAACATGAACTACTTGGACAAGAAGGTTTTGTGACACCAACTGAGCTTCAAAAGTTTGGTGGGCTTCAAGTTTGCCAATAAATTTAAAGCGTTCTCTGGTCAAGTTTTATGGTGCTGAATATTTTCTTCCTTTATATGCTGACAAGTAGAACTTGGAAAGCCATTTTACCATGGGCTCGGCGTCTTATTGAAAAAGTTCTTGCACAAAAGTTTCAATTAGTCTCTGGGTTTTTTGTTAGACTTCACAAGGTCCTTTCTGGGAAGTTCCATAGTTTTTTCTACATAAGCGATAGCTCCAGAATCTTTGGTCCCCATTTGATTATGGAGGGGAATGATATAGGAACAATTTGCTTTGAGTTGTTTGTTTGTGTCTTCAATACTTTGCAATGCTAAATTGTATACCTGCTCATAGGCACAAAAACGCCCAATGTGTAAAGATGTGATTATGGAGCTCCTCATTATGAACTCATAATAGATGCATGATATGATTTAATGCAGAGTGTATAAACTGCATGATAAAACTATATAGGTTTGCACTTGTGATGTAAGTCTTTGGGAGAACATTATATGATATATATTTAAGCGTCCTGTTCACTGTAAATGCCCTTTTGTGGCTGGCTCTTTCTCCTGAAGTTATTTTCCCAAGTTAAGTCAAAAACCACTTCATCGAAAATCCAGATTAGACGTTGAAATTCAGAAATCTACAAGAAGTTATCTTGTACTCCTTCATATGTGACCAAGGCACACTTCTCATTTGGTCATCATCTTCACCATTTCCGTTGTAAACCCAATGGGTTACATTAACAATATGATTATCTTGCATGGTGCAATAAATTAGATGCAGGTATCATTAAGCAATTCTGGGTTCCATGTAATGAGCACTAGCTTGTATGGCTTCCATTATTTGAGAGCTCACTGGTTCTAATTTCAAGAAGTCTGACAGTCAACACTTGCTTCTAACCCTATACTTTCATACATGCTTTTACTATAAATAGGGTGGTCAAGTCTCACCTAAGTCTATACAAAATAGAGTATCTCTCCTATGGTGTAAACTATTCTGGTAAGTTTACTGCACAGGTTTGGACTTGATGTAATAATAAGTAAAGACAACTAGTTGTATGGAGTCAACTAGTTAGTAGAGCCTTTTTATAGTGGTTCCAACCCACTCAAATATACTTGTATGATTTTCTTGAGAAATCAACAAGGTAATATATTCCCAACAATCCTATAAATAGAAGTAAAATATATATAAATATTTGACTACTGAAATATTTCTTATTAAAAACCGCTAGGTTTTTTATAAGGATGATTAGAGCTCAACTTTTCAGCTGACGCAAAAAAGTAATTAGCTATCCCCCATAAACTTAAACTATATAATTGACTTCCAAACATAGCGGGTACATCGCCCTAGTCAACTCCCTTTAGGGCAACCTTTATAATTTTAAGGCCATCTATTGGTATCAGGAACCAAATATTTTTTTCTGGAGGCTTCTTTTCCTAAATTATTCCTATAAACTACAACAAGAACAATCGTTAAATGCTTCATTAGCTAAATTAAATGCCCCTAATCATTTGGCGGCTCAGCCCAAATAATTTAATGTAAGGATATAATTATTTTATATTCATCTACTAACTGAATTACCTACTAACATTGTCAGAGATCCCCAATAAGAAATTATTTGTACCCAATAATGGAATTTGCATCACTTAGTGAATTACAAGAAATCCTTAAGTTGGTAACCATTGATGAGCAATATAATGTTAATTAACAATAATTTATAAAGTCTAATCTATAAGATAGAAAAAAAGGCACCGAATTATAATAAATTAGAGCTTAATCTAATCTGAGATGAATAATGTGGTCATATATAAAAAGTCAACATATGGTAGGAGTCAAAGACTTATTGAAGTATAATCACCAGTTGGAGTATTAAAATAAAGAGCGTAAATCTAATAGAAAATAGTAAATGATATTTATATCTTAATTCTAATAATATGATCCTCTTAAGGAAAAAGGACTGTATAACTATTCTAGGGGTACTTTTTGAATGGAGGCTCTTCATTTGATCCACTTCCTAGCTCATAAATGCTATTGTAGCCTAAATATTATAGTTGGATGTGCTATATTAATGATCCATTCAGATAAAACTTTGTATCCAAGACAACCTTTGTGATTATTCTAGATTTGTAACTTTTTGAGGGTAAAACTCAGTCTGCAGCCTTGTAAATTTTTCAAAAATGTAGTTGCCACTAAATCCTGATGTTCTATTGTTTCAGCTGATTAGTTTTTTACCAGAAATTTGAGGCCTTAATTTGAACCCAAGGATGTATTCAAGTATTGATCTAAACTTTACTACTGTTTGATTTATCCATAAGGTAAATTGATGAGTTTCTAGAACCTTTCAGTAGTCTTACTTGTAAAGTCTTTTGAATGGCTTGTTTTATTGACAATCTTATTATTTTGCCTGATACCCTGGCGTCCTACACCCATATGATCAATGTCAAATTTTTGTTTAGAGCTGACAATCTTGAAGATTCTAGCTTCTTTATGGGTGTCAAGACTGACTTCTAAGCTACAATGTTCTAAATGTAGCAAGAGAACGCAACTATTGTATGCAATAAAAAACTTTTATAATAAAGAATTTTTTATTGAGTGAGAACTTTTTGAAATGAATAGGGCAGGTGGAAATTATCAGCGATAGGATTATCTAAGCTCCTCATATTCAGGATCTTCATATTTTCTCAGATTAAGGGCTAAGAAGTGTTTTAAAATCCTTCTTCGCCTGAAGCCTCATGACCCCATTGTTCTATTGCTTCCAGATCTACTCACTGTGGGTTTGGGAAGCTGTCTCAGAGGTTTTGTCATCAAGTGGCTCATGACAATCAACAACTAATGATGCTTCAAGATCAAATCTCAATCAATGGTTCTTAGGTAGAAATTTAGGATATATAAATGATCAATCAATTCCTGATTTGATATGGATCAACCTTAGAGCAAAGAGTTTTATTTGTTCACATATTAAACTTTAATAAGCCCGCAAATAATAAAGTATTGTAATGCATGATATTGCAAATGTTAAAGGTGCTGATAACATATTATATCAAGATGGAACATAAAATACAAGACTTTTACAACAGTCTGGTGGTCTTGCTATGTAAAATAAAACAAAACTTGCAGTAAATTTTCAAACAGCCAAGAACCTCTATATTTTATTCAAAAATCTTACAAATTTTGAGAAGTTTGGCCATGGAACTATTAAAAAAGGTTATATAACTGCAAAACTTGAAAATAAGATTATGGTGAGAGTTTCCAGCAAACACTCATATTGTTCAGCCTCTGATGAGCACGCAAAAAAGGCATAGTGGCAAATTGCCATTTAGATACTGGAAGAATTGGCTATCCCACTGGCAGACAATTACAAGTCCAATACTGTATGAAGAGTGTTTCAGAGGTCAATGAGGGTAATGTTGGCTATAGGACCTGAGCCAATTTTTGGTGGAACCCCACAAATCAGGGCAATATAATTTTTTCAACTCCTTGTCCAAATAGGCCTACAATTAGTAGCAGGGCTATTCTGAATCATTGGCGGAATCAGGGGACCCATTTGGAGGTCCCTCCGCGCCCTATACGTAATTTAGTTCAAACTCACTGCAGAGACCAGCCCCTTTTATAGCCCTGGGGGGTCCCACCAGGTGAAATTATTTTCTTGCCTTTTATTCACTATAGATATATTAAATCCATGCCCAGGGTTCATTTTCTAGCTATTGACCCACCATCTGCCCTCACAAGGAAGCAAGGTGAGTCTCAAGAGATATAATAGGTCAAAAGCTAAAATTGCCTAATTTGGATAGCTCAGCCTATAATAATTTGTCATACTACTCACTTCGAGACTCAATACATTTTTAATTATAAGCCATCAGATATTGAGATAAGTTTCTCTTTAGCCCCTCACCGCCATTATTAAAATTACTATAAAAATAGATTTTTAATATTATTAAAAGATTTATATAAATTTAAGTTTCAAATATTCTCTAAAAACGGTTATCCTAGCAGTTAAGAGAGTAATTTCTCCTGCAAAAAATTGCTGAAATTCAGGTGCAAACAGCACTAATGAGCATAAGAAAACTTGAATACCAACAATCAGGTGTTCACTACAGGTAACCTGTACACCACAAGCATACAAATAAAATGGAGGGCGTTCAAGTGAGTAACCGTCCTCCTCTCCCCACTAAAAATGAAATCAGTATAGTTGCTCTTGAACTGCAACTAGCCAGCGCACTATCCCATCTTAAAACTTGAACAGCGCCCCTTATTACTCCAGCTGAGGCCATCCAAAACTACCTTTTTAAACCCCCCTTTAAAGATAAATCCACCCCTGGGGAGAGTAGCATTACCTCATTTGTCTTCATTTATGAGTTGGACATTGAGGGCATAACTGTCATGAAAACGGCAGAAGAACTTTAGACCGTCCTGCCAGTCAGGATGCACAAGCACCCAAAAAGCAATCCAGAATGCCAGAGGCATTGCCGCATGTATGACGTTATATGAAGCCATGAATTGGGAAATGATAAATCGTTGGTGTAGGGCAATTGTAAATAGCAACCCAAAAATGAACCAAATGGAGATGGACCCAGACACTGGGGGTCTTGCTGCAGGGGATGGTACCACAGATATAGTTTCTACAAGTCATCAGTGGGTGGGTTCAATACACTTGAGGAGACAAGGGGGCGGATCCTTGCTTGGAAATGGTGGATGTAAGGCCACAAGATTCAGTATATTGATGGCGAATATTTGAAATAAAGAGGTTGAATTGCCAGAAGTATCTGGCTCGCTGAATCCAGTTGACGATGGTGGGGGCCATAGTAACCATCAGTACTGGTAGAGCCCATCTGGTATAGGGACTGACAGGCCACCAGAGTAAAGCCATCTAGAATACAGCCAAAAGTAATTGAATAAAGTCAAAAATTGATATTCTTTAGCAGCAAATTCTATTTAAAGGAAGGTGAAGAAACTTGACCAACAATTTTCTCAGTGCGATGCCACTGATTAAATAGTGGTCAATTGATGTGGGAACAAGCAGGGATCAGGTCCCTCAAGTTCAACCTAACTGGAGAATTATTCAGGGATGAGGGCAGATAAGCTCAATAGGAACTGACATCAAAGAATTTGGTGGTAGGCTGAGTCGCTGTCAGTTTGACCTCAAATGCCTGAATCAAGGCTTGACTGCATTTTAAGCAGTTGGTGTGATGGCATCTAGCCCAAAAAGCAACGTGAATTCCCCAGGGCCACCCAACATAGGGGCGGTCCCAATTGGTTGGGAATGGGTTTGGGATGCCTAACCCGCCCATGCCTGGTTGCTGGGCCATTTGTTTGGTCAAAAGCTTTGCGTTAGCTGCAACACCTGATTTGCCAGCAGGGAGCTTCAAACTATCATCGATGGTTTCTGATGCTACTACCTGCACATCAGGGATCATCCCCGACAATTTTGAGAGGGGGTTAATTTCAATGATCACACTGCTGGCCAAATCGAAACTGTCAGCAATTTTGGCTGATAATTCAATCTTCATCCCTTTTTGAATATGTGGATTCCAATTGTTGGTCTTGTTTTCAATCAATTTTGGACTAATCAACTTCAATTCAGTGATCTCAGCACAGATTTCCCTGATACGGTGGACAAGTTCAGCCAAGGTGAGTGTGGGCACTGGGGGAGAAATCTGAAGAGGGAGAGCTGTTGCCCAGCGCTCGTCCACCATGTGGGCAAGGTCACCCAGGGTAACGAGGGGTACAGCCACCCTCTTCAGAACCTTTTTACTCAGAAATGGGAAGAGTGCCTGGTCCACACACAGGGGACGTTACCTGGGACTTACAATAACTGACCATCATAAAATCCATTACATCCTTTTCTGCTTGAGCCATTTAGCTCAAGAGATAATGATCCCACACATGGCCACCCTCAGCAACTGGGCGGAGGTGAATGAAGCCCTCACTGAATAATGTGGTTTAATGCAGAGTTTGAAACGACACATATAGGCCTTTATATGCCTTGGCCTGCAAGAGGGAGAATCAATCTCCTTGTTGTACAATTACAAGTTTGATGTATTCATAAGAGTGGTTTGGAGGTAAATGATGATAGTATTGGCCAAAAGACCCTGGTCAACTCCCAGTGGAACCTCTCAAATTGGGGTAACACTTTTATTACTTCTTGGGCAAATAGAACGAGTTTGGGTAGTCAGATTGCGCCAAATCATCAGCAGAATAATTGGAGCCATTCTGAGGTCCCACCCCATCTTACATCTAATTTAATACAATATACACCACAGAGACTGGTCCCTTTTATAGAGTTGGAGGAGCACAGCAAGGTGCAAATATTTTTACACCCAAAGATTGAGTAAAAAATATTAAAAACCTTTCCTCACGGATTTATCCTACCTGCCATCGCCCTCCATAGGCCATATTATCCAAGCGAGGCTATCCTCAAGAGCTCCAATAGGTTGAAAGCCTATATTACCAATTAGGATGCATCAAGCTTATAATGAATTTCCCATATGACTCACCTCGAGCTTTGATGTATTTAAATACTAAGAACTGAGATATTAATAGGGTTCACTTATTACCCCCCGGCATTTACTAATAAAGCTCATGTAAAAATTTAATACTTTTAGTTACTTTACTATTGGTTTACTATAAATGGTTGAATAACCCTCTACTTAATCTTTATCACAAAGTAGATAAATTAACTTGTCCTGCAAATAATTGTTGTAATTTAGGTGTGAAAACGCTCCAGCGAGCCAACCAAAAGCTTAAATTCAAACAAGTGGTGCCCATTACAGGGGGTAGTACACCACAAACAATTAAAAAATAGAGGGTTTTGGGGTGAATAACCCTTACAACCTCCCTGAAGCTTCCAAACTCCAGTTAGATGCTTTAGCCCAGCATCTAGTCAGCGCACTGTCCCAGCTTAAAGCACTTGAACAGCGCGTTAGCCAAGCTTTATGTGATTGTTCCAATTATCGTTAAACCCCTTTCAAAGATAAATTTACCCCAAGAGAGGGTAGCATAGCTTCATTCCTCTTTATCTATGAGACGGTTATGAAAAGGACAAATGATCCCCAAAAAGTAAAGCACATCCTCTCCTGACTCAGCCGCTCATCCCAAGAGGTGATGGTACCTTATGTTAACTCCATTAAAACTTGGTCCAGGGTAAAGAAAGCGCTCATTTAGGAGCTTGTATCAGCGCAGAGCTTGCATAGACAAAAACAGGCCTTTATGTGACTTTGTTTGAAGGAGAGAGACATTAACCTCTTTTTTATTTATTTGAGGATGGCTAACCAAGGGACTGACACATCCAATATTTAGGGGAAAGGAAAGTAAAAGAGGGGAGAGCACACTAAACAATAGAACCTGAAAGATAAGACATGGTACACTTGGATGTGGCTAGGAGCCACGGGTGGTGGATGACTATGACCTTAAGTGACATGACAGCTCAAGGGCTAGTAGGGTGTACCGCCTATAGAGATTGTGAGGTTTTCAGTGTCACAACGAAGGAACCAGATTAGTAGCCAAAACCCATCTGTTTCTTCCATTTGTGTTGTATTGATCCAAATAGCCAGGCTTAGAAGTGGTCAGCCAAATGGCTGTGGAACCTGACGGTAGCTTGGTTGATGTTGTGGAAGATCCCCTTGAAAGCATCAAGGGTAATTGTGTGAATGGACCATATTGCAATACTCACAATTAATGCCCTTAGCATCTGGGGGATATGTGAGATCACGTTGAGTGCCAGGATATCGCGGGATAGTCGGAATTCAGCTGATGGTGGTTGCTGAAATAAGTACATCACATTGGCCCAGATATGCTTGGACGGCGGGCACTCTTCCAGGAGGTGGGCTAGCGTGGAGGGTCTGCCGCAGATGGCGCATGATTGGAAAATTGAGAAGGTGCGGTCAGCTGTCCTAAACGTACGGCGCATGTAGCGCCACATTGTGGAGCTCACTTGTGGGGATAAGAGGGGACAAGTGATGAGGTACCACACCTTCTTTTGGGTGCGCAAGTCATATGGGACGTCTTGGTAATCTAGATAGTCAATCTGGGATAAAGGAAAGGGTGGTAGTGGGGCAGGTGCGTTGGTCACAGTTTGTCCTCTGTGGAACCGCATATAACCTATTGGAGGGTAGTATCTTCGGTTTGCTGTGAATAGGAGAAACTCCAATCCCCTTGTCTTAGGGTGTACAGGACGCGTTTGAAGTAGCGGTTGGTGTTGTGCGGTCCTGTGGCTGTTGGATGTGTTGTTAGGTACTTCATCAGTGTTGCAGGGTTGGAGGGGCACCTCAGATGTAGTGCCCTTGCGAAGTTAGTTTGGGCTGCCTTAGCCCAGTGGGGAGATGGTGGGTTGGGTGACGTTGTCAGAGTTATCCATGAGCCAAGGATTTGCGTTGCTCATTCCGTGAAGTTGAGCAGCCCCATCCCGCCTTCCTTCCGTGGGCTGTACATGGTCTCCAGCCTGACTGGTGCGCAGTATCCAGACCACAGCCAGTTCTACAGGAGCTTGTAGACTGCTTTGATAAAGTTGGCGGAGAAGGGAACTGCGTGAGCAGCAAACAATAACTTTGACAAGATCAGGGAGTTGGCTAACACAACCCTTCTGACTAAACTAGCTTTACTCCTCTGCATACTTGTCATTCTTTTTGTGATGTTGTCCAATATTTTGGTTTCAATGGTGTCAAGTGCATATCCACCAGCCTAGAGCCATATTCCCAGATGACGGACTGGGTTGGTGGCGGGGTGTGGTGCAAAGGGTAAAAACAGTGGTTTTATTGGCTTAGATCTTTGTCTTGTGGTAGGATGTGCGGTTGGTGGTGGGAGGGTGAGGTCCAATTTGAATTGAATTTGCCCATTACAATTACCTCTGTTTTCTGTTTGTTCAGCATGGAGTTACTCACTGACTCATACTGGTGAATAATGTGCTCAATTGCTCTGGCATCCCTATTCCCTTAGACTCCAACTACGCAGTAGTCAGCAAAAGTGAGAATTTTGGTTAGTAGTTGTCCCTCCAACCTAATTCCAGGGAGCTTTGAGTTTACTATGCGGAGGAGAGGGTCAAGGCTGAAATTGTATAGTGGGGGGGATAAGCGGGTCGCCTTGTTAGAGGCCCCTTTGTGGGGTGATGGTGTCAGTTAGGAGACCTGGACCTCTGATTGCAAACCTGGCTGAGCGCGTTAGGAGAGGCGCCCAGTTTATAAAACGGGGTGGTAGTTTGAAGACCTTTAGACATTGTTCCAAGTAGTCCCAGTGCACACGGGCATATGCTTTCTTTTGGTCCAGGAAAGCAAGAGCGCCTGTGGGGTTAGCTTCGCACATGTTGGCTATGGTGTGAATGTTATCCCAAATTGAGCGATTGGGGATAAAGCCAAACTGATGGGGGGAGAGGGCCGTCTGTGCAATGCAACACAGACGCTTAGCTAAAATTTTTGTTAGTATTTTAGTATCAGTATTGGTGAGAGCAATTGGACGCCAGTTGTTTAGGTCTGCCTGGTCTCCTTTTTTGAAGAGTGTGACCACATATGCGTCTTGGCCGCCAGGTAGAAGGGCTGTGTCCTCCAGGCACTTGTTCATAGTTGCCAGTAGTACTGGTATAATGTAATCAAAGTACTTTTTGTAAAATTTATATGGAAGGCCATCAGGCCCAGGGCACTTGTGGCGCGGAGTTGATTTTATTACCTCCCATAGTTCATCTCTAGTGATGGGTTTGACAAGGTCAGGTTGATCAGCTATATTGTCAATATTAGCAGATAATGTTAGTTTTCCAATTTTGCTAGGTGCCTCGAAATCCGCCATTTACAGGTTGGTGTAAATTTGGTGTAATTTGGCTGATATTTTGGGTGGTGTGGATGTCAGTGTGTCATCTGCTCAAAGGACCTATGTGCAAGTCACCAAAATTGAAATTGGTTTAAAACAGCAGAAGAATTGGGCCATGTGAGTTTCGCCGGATAGAATGTATTTTGACTTGTAACATACTTTAATGTAGTGCTGGTGTTTAAAGAGGGAGTTGACCTGTGCAGACAGTTGGAACCACAGGCGTCCCCATTGAGGACTGTATCCCTCGCGAGGTGTGTTGTTTTCTAAGTTCTGGAGCTGTTTGATAGCCTTTGTTGATTGTTGCGGATATTGCAGCCAGCTTTCTGGAGCTCAAGTGACAGGCTTTCTTGGTTACTATGGCCTTGAAAATTTCCCACTCGGCGATAGGGTTCCCATTGGGTGGTCATTTTTTTGTCTGTGTTGTTAGCACCATATCAATCCAAAGTTTAAGCTCCAGAAGATGGATGGTGCTTGGGTGAACTTTGTGCCAGGTCGGTGGCTTTTGGTATTCTACTATAGATGATAATGTTATTGAAACCATTCAGTGGTCAGAGAAAGGGATAATTGTTGTTGTAAAATTTGATACACAATGATGGAAGTCTACAGGGGCGAGCATCAGGTCAATCTGGGTCATTGAGACCAGCTGGTTATTGTTGTAGTGGGGCCTCGTAATGTTGGCCAACGTGGTGGCATGTTTGAGGATAGTGTCATACAGGCCTAGCGTTGCCATTAGTATGCATAGTTTCATGTGCCCGTTAGGGTATAGCCTTTGATTTAGGCCATTGGTCAGTTATGGTATTAAGCCAGCAATTGAAATCTCCCGCAAAAAACGTTGCCTCGGCAAAAGGTTCAAGAGGATATTAGAGAAATTTTTTTGGCAGTCATTTGGATCATTTGGGGCATACACACATGCCACGGCGAAAGTTTCTCCATTCCACTCAAATCTGTTAGAAGCAACCATCCCTCCAGGTGGGAGGATGTGCTTCATATATTTACTGGAGAATTATGGTTAGATCAAATTACCACCCCACATTGGTACGTTTAAAAGGATTTAGCCAGAAGGAGCATGATTGACCATGACTCCTCCTCACCCGGTGGACAGTGGGGTTCTTAGATGGCCAAGATGTCCATGGGGATGTCGCACAGGGAAGCCATTTTTTTAGCCCGGGACATGGGGCCTTGGCTCCCGCGATGTTGAGCATCCCCTATGGTGATTAAAGTAATTTGCACATCAGGAATGTTGGAACGACCCACTGGGGTCACCCCATTTCCTAGCAGCGTGGGTCATACTACAAGTTTGGGGTCATTCAGCCATATTGGTTTCAGCATGCTGATCAGCGGTCATAGTATTGGTTTTGTTTGGTTTCTTCATGCTCAGATTACTCTGTGGAGTTTGGCTCTGGCGTGGGTTGTATTGTGCCCCTCAGCGTAAAATTTTCCACTGCTTACCTTTAGGCTAGATGTGCAGAAACTAGGTGTCAGGGTAATTGGGTTTTGTGCAGGAGCATTGTTGCATTGTGATTGGCTGGGATGATCTTCCATATCATACTCATGAACTGCATTGTTGCTGGCCACATGTGATTGGCTAGGAGGATCTACAGTGGATGGTGGTTATGCTTCAGTGTGGTTGGAGGCATTTGATTGGTTGTGTTAAAAAAATTCATCGCTTTGATTTATTTGGGTTTTATGTGGGGGGGTCTGAATGGTTATTTCGCCGCGCTGCTATGGAATCTGACTGAATCTGGTCTGAGTAAATTGTGGTCTGAGCTTGGGTCTCAGCGGAATTTGTGGCCTACTTACAGGCAGCCTGTGTGCGACGACAATCCTTGTGTGAAATGGATTTGACCAAAGTGATTTTGGCTCTTTCTTTCAATGGATACGTAAGTGGTGTCCTTCATTTTGCCAAAGGTTGAGCTCATTTCATCCATATCGTCCTCACAAAATTCTGGTTCTTCAATTTCTGCACTTGATGTGGCACGCTTGGTCTTTGTGGCCTAGAGCTGAGCAGAAGTCTCAGATAGGTGGGGTGTGTTCCGGTATGATGTGGAAGGGGCGAGATATGCTGCCATTGGGGAGGTTGATGGTTGCCGTGCATGAAATGAGGGTGATATCCTCTACCACTTCCTGGTCGTGTTCAATAATGGCTATTGCCTTCCCCATACACAGGTGAGGCAGGAGGGGAATTTTCAAATTCAAATTGTTTGATTTTGCCATAACTTTTGAGGCCTGCGCAGAGCTCATCCTCAAGGATTTCATGGTGCATGGTGCTTGGGACTCAGTCAAATATGATGAATAGGTCATTTGCCTCATTCAATTGTGTGCACACTGTGCAGATAATGCGATCTTTGTTAATTTTAACAGAAAATTTGGTTTTTGCTGCATCTGCCGCTTCCTCTGTGGTCATGAACCCAGCATCCACCCATCCTCTGTGTAAATTTTTAAAATTTACCAAAACAGTGTTCAGGAAAGTCTTGGGAGAAAGCCTCCCCCATTTTTTCCCATTACTCAAGGGAAGTATCGCTGACCATAATTCTAAGGCCGTGATCAAGGGAGGACAAGGGTTGGGTATGTTTGATCTTTGTGAAAGCGCCCATTTTTTGCAGAAATTGCAAAGCTCCAGGTGTGGTGCTATGCTCACCCTTTTTGGGGGAGGTTGTCCCAATGTACTTCTGGGGCATTTTTCCCCAATGGGTTGGGTGGGCTTAGGGCCTTTTGTGCTGGCCACTTTTGCCAAACTGGTGTTGGTATGGACGAATCTGCTCATTTTCCTGGTTGATTGTCAAATTCAGATAATTTGCATAAAATCGTGTTACTAATAGTGATATTAATGGGAAAGAGCGCTGACAATCACTTCTTTTAATTAGAGATTCTATAGTAAAGCTTGTTGGGATTTGACCTGCTCCCAATCAATTTAATTCAAATTTCCCTAATTCCAATACCTCTTCAAATTTTCCTCTAACGGAGCCTTATTTTATGCCCCCTGATTGATTTGTAAAATGGAAGCCTGCTGTTTACTCCCCACCTGATCAACATCAGGATGCTGAAGATCTTGCCGGTGAAGGACGTCGCTATCCTGAAAGGATTGGGAGGAAAACCTCACCTATAAATATCAGCGCATTTTCTTAAATAAAGTTATGTTTTTATCTCCAATTAATTTATAGTTTTACTTTATTTATAGAGCCTCTGTACAGCAAGCTCCTCTCTGGCCATCAACTTAACCAGTTTAATGCATTGGTCCCTCGTCACCTATTCTCAAGCTTATAGCAAGTTACCAGCCCCTACAATTAGGATTCCTGGCTCTCCCCGCTGAGTGCTCGCTGCAGGACATTTTATCCCATACATTATGGTACGCTTCAGAGGAACTATTGCCCTCAGCCACCATATCCCAAAAAAATAATTGGTGCTCCCTGCCAGGTACTCTCCCGAGCTACCTGGTGAATAAATATATTCAAAATGGATGATTCTCTCCAAGACTCTACTTGGCCAAATACCAAAATATCTAGTGTCACTCAATGGGTAACTTCCAATGGAAATTGCGACCATGAGAACAGTGAACCCAATGTTATGCAATTCCGTGCTACACTCAATATTTCTATTCCAGCCCTAGAACCTCAAAACTATCGTTTTAACCTACAGGTGTTGCTGATATTATTAATCAATTACTTCTAGGTGCCCTTTTCCCCATAGATCGCTCCCATCATAACAAAGCCTCTGCTGTTCCTGGCAATATGTGAGTGCTATATGAATCTGCCACCTTACCTGAAACTGATTAGGAGTATCTTGCACGGGGCGATATTTAAAATAATTGAGCACCCCGCCCTTCACCATTTAGTCCAAATGATGGGGATCCACCATCAGGAAATCTTGCGACAGTTTACCTTGTCACAAGAATTACACTCCTACCTCTTAGATTTATACAGCTTGGCTTCTTCATTTTTAAGAGATAACTGTGAGGCTATTCTTGAAAACCGCGCCCAACTTATCTCTATTCAAAACCAACTCTCCCAACTGGACGTGGGAGTGGCTAGCCTGCTTTGCGAGGAAGTAAATACCTGATTTACTGAGACCACCACAATTATCAAGAGTCAGTTGCAACAAGCCATTACCAACCTCGCCAGCCAACTTAATGCTTTTACCAAACAAACTTTTGAACAAATAAGCCAGCTTGAATCAACAATCCAACCAGCGTTTAATGTCTCAAGCGTGCCTGAGATTCCAGGGCCCTTAAGTCAGCCCCTGCAGCTGTATATTCTATCACAGCTCAGTGGGGAGTAATAAATACCCGTATTGAAGCATGGTCCACAAGGTGAAGGTTCTTGCTATCATTGACTATGGCTCTCCGATTAACACCATTTCTTCTTGACTATATTGGAAAAATTAAAATTCAGCTTAATCTTAACCATTTATCAGAATATGGGAACGCTGGTACCTCATATGCTCGAGCTATAGGTGCTTACTCCCACTTGTCCTTAAAGTTAGGCGGCCTACAGCTCTCTATTCCTGCTGTAGCCTTGGATAATAATAGCTATGACCTTCTATTGGGCACTGGGTTTCTTATGGAACATACTGCCATTATTAACTTTGAGGATAATTTCATTTCTATATTAGGATAACGTGTCCCTTTACTTTAAACTTCTGCTCTTAAGGAAAAGGGGAAGTGGAAGTTGAGGACGTGCCTGCTCGAGTCTCCTGATTCTGTTGAGCATTTAGAATATCGTGTGTTGGGGTCCAAAGTTAAGTTGCCCCCTTCCATGGTCGAGGCTGAGGAGGGGATGCCTTTACAATCTCCCCAAGTCCTTACCATACCTCCGCAGGCCCAAATCATGGTAGACAATAAAATCCAGTTGGTTCCCCCTCCTAATCATTTGCTTGAGATATCCAGTTTACCTAACCCTTCCATATTAAAAGCACTCCCCTGTCCAGGGGTTTTAGATCCCGCTTATCAAGGCACTTTCACTGTTCTTTTAGCCAATCTTTCCCAGTCTCCTAAAATTAATGAGCTGAACCAACCTATCGCTTATGTCCGCCTCTTACCCTTATGACCAGGTAATGGGGGTTCATGAAATTGGGACCCTTCATGACTTTGGTTCAGAGGAGCCTCCTGTTGTTGGTGCAGTGCCTGTATAAATTGGTTCTGATTTGTCAGCTGAGCAAAAAGTGGCTGCCAAAGCTTTGATTGATGAGTATTCAGATATTTTCTCCTTGGGCCCTCACAATTATGGCCATATGCAAGGCGTTCAACATCAGGTCAATACTGGAGATTCTGCTCCTTTTCACTCTCGACCTTATCGCAAATCAAAAACTGAAGAAGCCCAGGTTACCCTCAAATTAACGCAATTGCTCGATGCTGGCCTCCTTCAACCATCATGTAGTCCCTGGTCATCCCTTTCCTGTTGATTAAAAATAAGGACGGGAGCCATCATGTTGCTATAGACTATCAATGATTAAATTCCATTACGCGCAAGGACAGCTACCCTTTACCCCACATTGATGACTCCTTATGCTCCTTATCTGGCTCCCAATACTTTTCTGCGATGGACCTGGTCAGTGGCTACTGTAATGAATGGTATTATACCATTTGTTGCATTTCAATTTGGGTTCAGATTTTCCGAATCTGAATCAATTCATTTAAAAAGATTTTTGGTGTTTGTCAGGTTCAGGCGCTGGGTTGTGCCTCGCCTGAATTATTGATTAGGCTCTTGCGAGCCTAAAATATGGTTTGGGCGAGGCCCTGGAAGGGCGACCTTTAAGGTCAGGCCTGCGCAATTCCAAACTTCGTTTGGAATTCTCTCTTTCTCTCTGGTGGCCTCAAGGCCGCCCTTACCTTATCTTACCTGATGATCCGCGCACAACAAGTTTTTGTCATGTCAACAAAAACTTGGGTTTTTGGGGTTTGATCTCCCTCAAATATCCTGTCTTTTCCTTGGTGTGTTCATGGCATCAGATTATCAGGAACCTGTTTGTCAGCAACTTTTTATTCGATAATAAATAAAATAGGGTCAATTCCAGGGTTTGCAACCTCGCTTACCTATTTTGTCTTTTTCTCACTTTGAATTTCCCTAATTCTGAGGTTTACTACCTCGAGAGCCCGGCTCACGCTGGACGTTTGGCGTGAATTGTGTCAAGCCTAAGGTAAGATGGCGATTGGAAACTGGGACATTTCTGAGCGTTACAGCTACTGGCAGATTGATCTTTCCACTGAGGATCATGCCAAGTGTGCCCTCATTTCCCATGAATGGTTGTTTGAGCTCACCCATATGCCGCAGGGGTTATGCAATGCCCCTGCTACCTTCCAACGGGCTATGGACCAGTTGTTTGGGGACCTTAAACTCTTGTGTGTGTTAGTATACCTTGATAATGTCACAGTCTTCTCCCAAAAATTCACTGCACACCTCGATCATCTTCATCTGGTATTTCAGCAACTATGGGAGGGCTCCTTAAAACTAAAGCCCTCTTAATGTAAATTCTTTGAATGAAAAATGGAATTTTTAGGACACAAGGTGACGCGGCAAGATATCCTCCCCATCCCAGATAAGGTCTCTGCCATTGAACGCATGCCAGCTCCAAAGAATTTGTGAGACATCCAAGTCTTTCTGGGAATGGTGGGCTACTACCGCCAGTTTATCTCTCACTTTGCTGACCTTGCTGAACCCTTAGTTGAACTCTTACACAAGAATGTGCCCTTCTTTTGGGGCCCTGAACAACAACAGTCCTTCGATTTCCTATGAACTGCCTTGACATCAGCCCCCATCTTAATACATCCTAACTTTGAGCACCCTTTTGTTCTCTTCACTGATGCCAGTGACACCGCTGTAGGCGCCATCCTTTCCCAGTTAGACCGAGACCAAGTTGACCACCCAGTTGCTTATTACAGCAAGACGTTAACCAAGGCTGAGCGTAATTACTCAGTAACTGAACATGAGTGCCTAGCAGCTTTACTTGCTATCAAACTCTTCTTCTCCTATTTGTATGGTAAACATTTTAAAATAGTTACCAATCATTCCTACCTCCATTGGCTTTGTCAAATGAATGATCCCGATGGGAGGTTAGCTCGCTGGGCCCTCAGGCTCCAAAATTATGATTTTTTTATAGTTCACAGAGCCTGCGCCATTCAACAAAATGTGAATGTGATATATCGCCTCCCTATTTTACATGTAACTATCCCAGAAGAGGATCACCTTTATGAGCTTCTCCCTCACCTCAGGTTATGACCTCAAGAATCTCCAGATGTTCAAGCCTGATTAAAGAAGATGGTTGCTACTCTAAAGTTGTCGATGGAGCTTTAGTAAAACAGGTTGGCTCCTCTTTTCTGCCCTATCTATGCCATTTGCTCCGTGGATAAACTATCATATAGGCCTATAAAACCCTTGGGCATGGGGCTATAAAGAAAATCCTTGAGTGGCTAAAAACCAAATGCTATTGGGAGAATATGGCCAAGTCCATTCAAGATGTTTTGGAAAGGTGCTTCACCTGCCGTTCACAGGACAATTCTAATCCCAAATTTAAATTTGAGCTCATAGCCCCTGGTGCCCCTTTTGATACTGTTAGCATCGATGTTATAGGTCCACTACCTGTGGGTGCCTATAGCCACCGCTATATTATCCTTGCCATAGACCACCTAACCAAGTGGGTTGAGGCCACTTCAGTCCCTCATGCTACCGCTAGAGCTACTGCCCTCTTCCTGTACCAACACATGTTTTCCTGTCATGGGTGCCCACGGGTACTACTATCAGACAATGGCAAAAATTTCGTCTCCTCTATAGTCCAGGAATTAACTTCTTTGCTAGGTATAAAGTACCTCTTCACTGAACCATATCACCCCGCCACCAATGGTGCAATAGAGCGTGCTAATGGTACTTTAATTTCCATTCTATAAAAACTAGCTTCTCAGACCATGTGCATTGGAATAATTTTCTCCCTAGTGCCTTATTGGCCTACTGAGTTAGCTATCACAGGATGATTAAGAAGTCCCATTTCCAAGCCCTATATGGGCGCGATCCACTTTTGCCTTCTAGTCTTCAACCTATCCTTGAATCAGCTAATCTAAGTAATGTAGAGCTTACCCTGCGACAGCTAACTGATGAGTTCATACATCTCCAAGCTATGGCCAATGAATCTATAAGAATTACCAATTTAGATAAGGAGTTCGAGCCAATGAGCACCGTCCTGCGCTCCCTGAATACTCTTTTGGAGATCTAGTCTTGTTCTATCACCATCGCCCTGGGGCAGGACCCATAAGCTTGCCACCACTTGGTCTGGTCCTTATTGGGTGATACACTGTAGGGGCCCTGAATACTCTATCGCTGCTACTGGTACTGGCATGGTAGTTATTCACATCCACAGCCGTTTTCTGCGCAAGTACTATCCCCCTTGGCAAGATCTTGAGGGAAGTGTTGTTGGGATTTGACCTGCTCCCAATCAATTTAATTTGAATTTACCTACTTCCAATACCTCTCCAAATTTTCTTCTAATGGAGCCTTATTTTCTGCCCCCTAATTGACTTGTTAAAAGGAAGCCTGCTGTCGACTCCCCACCTGATCAACATCAGGATGCTAAAATCTTGCAGGTGGAGGACGTCGCTATCCTGAAAGGATTAGGAGGAAAACCTCGCTTATAAATATCCGCGCCTTTTCTTAATAAAGTTACGCTTTTATCTCTGATTCATTTTTAGTTTTACTTATTTCTAGAGCCTCTGTACAGCAAGCTCCTCTCCGGCCATCAACTTCACCAGTTTAATGCATTGGTCCCTCGTCACCTATTCTTAAGCTTATAGCAAGTAACCATCCCCTACAATTAGGATTCTTGGCTCTCCCCGCTGTCTGCTCGCTGCAGGACATTTTATCCCATCAATTTTGGTATGCTTTGGAGGAACTATTGCCCTCAGCTACCCTATCCTTACAAAGCTCAACCTCTGTTGTTTGCCAAAATGCTCCCTCTTGACAATGCTATTGCTGCTGTTTTGGCTGGATTGGCGTCTCAACCTTTTTGCGATGCATATCTCTACCATCAAGTGCTCCTTAAAAACATATAGGATATTAAGAAGGCCTTGTTAGTGGTGGCTGAATATTATGAAAGTGATACTACGCAAGGAGCTCTGAGGCGATAATCTACTATAATCCCTCCAGCCTCTTCTATGGCTGTTTCCCTTTGGGAATCTGATCCCATGGAGCTGCCACAACGAGATGCTCCCCCCATGTGATGATAGGCAGAAGATACTACCAGTGACGGGGCAGCACTCCCCTCCATCTCAAGCTCCCAAAGTGCAGATGGTGAAGTTAGCTATCACTTTGCCCTGTTCTCCTCCTTTGTCAGAGAGGCCTTCCAAAGTTCCTCAATTGTCACATCCTGCCAAGGCAATATCTCTATCCACCTTGGCATCTCCTCCAGCCATCTCTAGCTCAAAACCTGTAGCCATGGGGCTATCTAAATCCCCTAAATCAAAGGATAAATGTAGAGCCATAAAATTACAGCATCTCCTTAAAAAGTATTTAGGTTCTTGAGCGCACCCAGGACCTCCCCTGCAATAAGATAAAGCTCTGACCTTACCTACCTACCTATCTATTCTTTGACATGCATAGAGAATCCCTCTGACAACAAACCTGAAGGGATTGTAAAGATGTCAGTGACTATGTCTTGGGAGCCCCAGGTGAAGTGGAGATACCCATTAGGTTAACCCTGAGAGAGTGGATCTGGCTTTAATCCCCCTGCCAAACTTATCTCTACCAATTGTTGAGGGTTGTTGGAATTCAGTGGTTTTATATGCTCGCTGGTGCTTTGCTCCCTGAATTCTAACAATATGTGCAGGAAAAATTTAATCTCTACTTCTATAATAACTACTTTTTAGGGGACTTTGCCAACTACTTATATAAAAATAATAAAGCACTAATAATCTAAAAAGTTGGTTTTATATGTGGCTTCTATAAGATGCAGGAGGGGATATTGAAATTTTGATAGAAATAACACTAATCAGGTGCCACAAAGGCTACAAAATTATTAGTTCTGTGGCTCTAGCAAAGATAGACACAAGTGCAATGAAGTTATTAGTTCCGTTGTTATGATTGATCCCAATTGGAAATACAGAATTCTGTATGAATAGACCAAAATTTAGCTATGCAAGACAAAATAGAGGTACTTTATTAGTTAGAAATGAGGGATATTTATAGGGGTATATTTGATAGTTTTTCATGGGTATTTTCGCACTTCACCTGAGGTATGATCTTTCCTAATAGATGATTAATGTTGATGATTATTATTGCTATACTTGTGATGGTCAGATCTGATAAGGTTCTTATTAGATGAGATTGACCTTCTTGTGGGATGTTTTGCCCCATTGGATTGCTTAGCCTCATCCTTCAGAGGAGGCCAATAAATCTGAAGGGTTGATTGTCAGTCTATCTAAGAATCGGATATCTCCAATGGGGAATTACAATCTCATTAGACCAAGATGCCAAATCTCAATCTTGAGAATTTTTGGTCATCACAGTTAAATCCTCAACAATGTTCCCCTTAAGATCTTGCCTAGGGTGCACATACTTATGAAGAAACCTGCTTTGAACTCTATTGATAAAAGTACCAGTATCAATAGATGCAATGGAGTATTCAATACCCTGATGATAAATAATATGGTAAGGACCAGCACATAAGGTGTCAAGTTTGTGAATCCTTCCTCCAGGTCTATGATGATAGAAGAGTATAAGATTCTCAACTTAATATTCAGGTAGCGTAGGTTGACTAGCGTTGGTTCTAGTTCCCTTTTCTAAGGTGGTGGCGGCAAGGACACTTGATGCTAAAGCTTGTACTTGAATGATTTCATCGGCTAGTCTCCTCATAGATAAATCAGTAGTTTGTGGGGTAGCATCATCAAGTATAGGTTGTACACTTGAGGGTAGAATAGGATCCCAACCATAAAGAGACTTAAAGGGAGACATTTAATTATACAATGGTAGCTAACCCTATAGACTAACATTTTACTAGGTAAATAGAGATTCCATCTACTAGGGTCATTGGAGGCCATCTTATGAAGAATGGCTACAAGGGTACCATTTGCTTGTTTGACTGCACCATTAGTAGAAGGATTGTATGGGGATGTAAACGACTGATAGGTACCCATTAATTTAGTAAGCTCAGATAACACCAGAGAAAAAAGTTGGTCCCATTATCCAAAGATAGAACTTTCATGCTACCATGCCTGGTGAAAACTTGCTTAAAAAGGAATGACGCAGTAGCCTTAGCAGTGACCGTGGAAACAGAGATAGCTTAAATTCATTTGGTAAAATGGTCGATAGCTAATATAACATAATGATGTCCAGAAGTGGCAGTAGGGAGAGGGCCCACTACATCAATACTCATAGTAGAAAAAGGTTCGGAAGGTCCCACAATTTTGTGTTGGAACATCAGATTTCCACCACGTTGTTGTTGGCAAGTGAAACAAGTCTCCAACACATTGTGTACAGTTTCCAGAATGTTATCCCAGTAACAATGATTTTTAACCACTGTAAAGTCTTAGCGACAGCTCCATGCCCTACAGTTTGATGAGCATCCACATTAGTTTCAGTCCTCGCAGAGGGCTGAATAAAAGGCAACCATTTAGATCCCAACTTCTTGTATAAGGAACCTTCTTTAACTTGAGTATCCTCGATTAATAATTGTAGCTTTACTATAATGCTCTTAGATTCACGTTACCAGAGCTTAGATCTGCCAATAAGATCATAGATACAATCCTCCTAAGCAGAGAATAACATTCATATAGGTAATTGAGAAAGTCCATCAGCATTTTGGTGTATAGCTCCAGTGCAATGTTGTATTGTGAAGTCATAATTTTGGAGCTTTAAAGCCCATCTAGATAAGCACCCATCAGGATCCTTCATCTCTTGTAACCATATCAAGGAAGCGTGATCTGTGACAATAGTGAAATGCTTGCCATAGAGGTAAGGGCTTAATGCTTGATAGCGAACAAAACTGCAAGGCATTCTCTCTCAGTAACGCTATAATTGCGTTCTGTCTTAGAAAAGGTTTTACTATACTATGCGATGGGATGATCAACCAGGTTGGTATCATGTTGATCCAGAATGGCCCCAATAGCAATTTCACTGGCACTGTAAATAAGATAAAGGGTTTGGAAAATCAGGTTGGGCTAGAAATTGGTGCACTAACTAAGGCTTGGCGCAAAAGATCAAAGGCTTGCTGCTGCAATTCTTCCCATAAGAAAGGGACTTTTTTGTGCAATAAGTAAACTAAAGGCTCCGCAATCTCAGAAAAATGGAAGATGAATTGTGAGTAATAACCAACAACCCCTAAAAACACTTTAATATTGCGTAAGCTTTTAGGAACAGGCATATCCAAAATAGCTTGTATCTTATTAGATAAGAGTAAGATCCCATCACGATTAACTTTATGGCCTAAGAAATCTATTTTAATCCTGAAAAAAGCGCACTTGTATGGTTTTAGCTTAAGCGAAGCATGCCGCATCTGACCAAATACTTCCTTTAAATATGCCAAATGATTGTTAAAAGTGTGAGAGAAAACAGTAACATCATCTACATATACAAAAACACAAGAAAGTTCCAAATCCCCAAAGAAGCCATCCATGGCTCGTTGGAAAGTAGCAGGGGCGTTACAAAGCCCCTGTGACAAACATGTAGGCTCAAATAACTCTCACTAGAGATCAAGGCGCATTTTTGACAGTCTTCTGCAGATAGGTCAATTTTCCAATAGCTGATAAGAATTGTGATCCAGACAATAATCTCAATGAATTATCAATGAGAGGTAGAGGATAAGAATCCTTTTGGGTAACAGCATTGAGCCGATGATTTTCCATAGCCACTCTATAACCCCCATCCTTTTTCCAGATGAGTAGTAGATGAGAAGCCCATGGACTCTTAGAAGGTGTTAGTAGCCCCGTATTGGGGAGTTGTTTCTATTCCACTGAGACCTGAGCCTCCTCAACTTTAAATTTGTGATAGGGCCAAGCTTGAATAGGGGGAGTATCCCTGGTTTTCACCTGATGCTGAACCTCTCTCATTAGCCCAAAATCTCCAGGACCTTTGGCAAATATATCCGCATACTCTTCAATCAGAGCCTCAGCTTCATGCTGTTGTTCTGGAGTGAGTATATCCAAATTTGACATCAATTCTAGCAATGATAGGGGGATCTTCCAACCCAAAATCGCATAAATCCCCACATCCTGAGATGGATAAAATTTCACTCACAGGAGTAGGCCGCACATAAGCGATGGGTTTATTTCAATCCAATCACATAGATCAGGAGGTAAGATTAGAGTAAGACTAATATAGTTCCATTGTAAGCGTGATCAAGGATACCAGGGCAGGTTAAAACCTCCAAATGAGAGGGATTTCTGTTATTGGAGATCTCTACATGATCAGCGGGTACAAATACTTGTACTTCAGTATCAAATATGACTTGAGTTTTTGAGGAATAGTAATTGGATTGTTAGAATATAAAGGCATCCCTTCAGAGGCACAAGCTGATGGAGGCGGAAGTATAGTCCTCAGTCCCAAAATTCAGTACTCAAGATGAGAGATAGAAGTGGGATATTCCAATAAGCAAATGCGTCGTTTGAGTTTGCCTTTGATATTAGGGACATATTGTAAAATTAAAGGTACTTAATACCCAATTAAAGAAAGGTAATTGTCCTTAAGACTGATTATCGCATCAAAATCTATGAGAAATTTTGTTCCCAAGAGCAAGCCATAGCAGTTGTTGTCCAACACTACTGCAGGGACCAAAACAACCAACTTTCCAAAGCGCATTGGAAGGAAAGAATAATCTCCTATAGACTTAGTGTATGGAGGACCAGCATTTATGTAGTCTTGAGAATGGTTTAAGTCTGGCGCCACTTTGATTTTTTATAAGTCTGGACGAGATCACATTTATGGACAATCCCATATTGATGATAGCCAAAACTTCCACATTGTGCACTGACTTCCACCCGGGCCACATCAGTGCCAAAGTATGGGATTGAAAATACTGAGGGACTAAATGGTCAAATTGAATTAGGAGAAGAAACAGAAGCATAAGAAGAAAAGGTATCTTTGTTGGCTAATTCATCAGGGATATCAAGTTCACCAGGAGCGGATATCACATAACAGTCTTTAGGAGTGTTAAAAGATTTTGATTGAGGCACAGGAGGTAGGTCAGCACAGGGAGCCTCATACCCTATGCTGACTCCTATTTTTTGATTATTCCGCTTGTTTTTTCCAACATTGAGATTCCATATGACCCACGAGACCAATAGTTGCATGGCTCCTTCTTCAGTTTAGGCTTGGGTCTAGGTGGCATTGCATGGATATAAGAATGAGGGTTATTAGTGGAGGTCGGGTGGACCACACCATTTGGAATCTCCATAAGCGCCTCTTTGATGTAGAGAATAGATCTTAAATTTCTTTTAAGTGATTTTAAATGCAGTAGTAACTGAGTATGAGAAGCAAAAACACTCATTACAGCTGATATGGCATCATCTACAGCAATACAATCGCAAGTAGCAAGAGTCTAGGCCTCATGATAAAGTCTCTTAGCGAAATCTTGGATTGACTCTCCTAGCTTGCTTTGGATGCTCATAAGGGCTTGATTTTGGTTAGATCGGATTTGATCACTCCAAAATTCCCTAATAAGGGCGGTTTTCACTTGAGCCCATATATTGCAAGCCTTAAGGTGAGTAACCATGATTTCTTGAGCAAACCGGATTAGATAAGAAGTAATGTGCCAAACTTTCTGTTGATCCATCGACCTGTCCATTGCTCGCTCATAGACAGATAGAAAAGAATGAATGCTACCTTAACCCAGTTCAAACTTATCCTTAGAGGTAGGTTTGAAAGCAGTGGTTTCATTGCTTAAGGCATGTTTCCTGATACCAGGACAGGATCAGCTTCAGAGGGTTTGAACTCTGAGATATGAGATTGAGTAAGAATTCGGTCAACTTGTTGCCTTAAATTATTGAGGTCCTCTTGTAAACTTTAACCCGTTGAGCAAGATGATCATTTGCAGCGGTTGATTTAAGCTAGAAATTTTAGTGATCATCTCTTCCTGCTTTTTCTCAAGTACTCCGCATTTAGCAGTTAGCCATTAAATGGAAGCGTTTAATTTTTCAAACTGGGTTTCTTGCGTAGTTTGGTTATCATTGCATAGATGGTAATCATTATCCACGCCATCCAATAAGTTGGATAAAGAGTAATCTGGGTCAGTCGGAAGGCCTTCTAAGGATAAAACACCCTTGAGCTATGGCTCAGATATGGGTTTCTAATGCCTGTACTCTTGATACTAGTAGACTCAAAGGTTCAGAATTGTAAATCAAAAGTGAGGAGCCAGGGGACCAGGAGGTCCGGGGAGTCCTTGTGAACTGTCACAACCTGCAGGCCCAGGTGGGCCTTGTTGACCTGCAGGACCTTGAGGACCCTGTTCACCAGGGGGTCCCAGGTCACCGAAGGAGAGCTAGGTGGTCCCAGAGATCCAGCAGGACCAGCAGGACCGGGTCCACCTTCTCTAATAGTATCCACAGTTTGAAAAAGTTGTTGGAGTAGCCCGTTGAGTTCAACAAAGTGTTCCTCATGTTGGGCCCGCAATTTTACCAGTTATCTAGTAATATCATCCTCAAGGATAAAGATTTGGTGGTGAATAGGATTAGTGACATTACTAATATGTTGAAATACTTCTTGGCCGTTGTACAATACAACTCCATTGTCAATTCTCAACAAATGGTTATTTAGATCATTGATTTCCCTTCTATTATTGAGTATGGCTTCTCAATTATCCTGATCAAAGTTAGAAGCCATATTATATAAAGAGGATAATTGAGAATGAAATTGTTGCGCCAGGGTCAACTGGCGTTGGATCTCGAGATGATGCAACCCCAAAATCTGGAGTACGTGATGAATAGAAGGGTGTATGTACTGCCAGAGGTACAGCTCAGTTCTAGCCAAACCAATTTCAGTATGTTGTAACACCAATCTGTTGTACAAGTCCATCATATCAGTGGCAACTTTAGACGCTTGGTCTCGATTAGGATGGGCACCAGGCTGGATAGCCCCCCTTATAAAGCCTTTGACCGTTTCTTCTACATCTGCAGCTTGAATTTGATAATTTTTTTGATCAGGGCCCTCAATGGCCAAGTTCATAGAAGCTCGAAATTGGGGATTATCGATATTAGAGGAAGGCATCTCCTGCCTGTTGGAGTATACCCATTGGGTGATACTCATTGATTCCTCAGAAGAGGCTTTCTTCAATAAACATATTCATTGTCATGAAGGTATGTTTTCACCAGGTAGCCTCAGAAGCAGACCTGGCAAGGAGCACCAGTATTGGAATTTTGATAGAAATTACAATAATCAGGCGCTATGAATGCTATGAAATTATTAGTTACGTGGCTCTAGCAAAGATAGACACAAGTGCAACGCGGTTATTAGTTCCATTGCTATAATTGATTCCAATCGGAAATACAGAATTCTGTATGAATAGACCAAAATTTAGCTACGCAAGACAAAAATAGAGGTACTTTATTAGTTAGAAATGAGGGATATTTATAGGGTAGAATCGACAGTTCTTCATGAGGATTTTTGTGATTCACCTGAAGTAAGATATTTCCTAATAGATGACTGATATTGCTGATTATTACTATACTTATGATGATCAGATCTGATAAAGTTCTTATTAGATGAGATTGACCTTCTTGTGGGATGTTTTGCCCCATTGGATTGCTTAGCCTCATCCTTCAGAGGAGGCCAATAAATCTGAAGGGTTGATTGTCAGTCTATCTAAGAATCGGATATCTCCAATGGGGATTTTACAATCTCATTAGACCGAGATATTGAATCTTGATCTTGAGCATTTTTGGTCATTGCAGTTGAATCCCCAAAAGGGGGTCAAGAGTGAACCCTATTACAATCTCACACCTTAGTATTTAAAATAAATTGAAGCCTGAAGTGAGATAGGCGTAAGTTCATTATTAACTTTGAGCCTATTTTGTAAATATGGGTGTTTGACCTATTAGAGTTCTTGAATATCAACTCACTTTAATGGAATGGATTATGGAGGGTGGAGAGTAGGTAGGACAAGTCCGTGAGGTAAAGAATTTGGTATATTTGAGTCAAATTACTGTGGGGGAAAATAGTTGCACCTTGTGGGACCCCCTCCAGGCCTATAAAAGGGTGGTCTTCACTTAAGTGCTTGAAGTGATCTAGAAGTGAGCCGGGGAGGACTTCTGCTGGACTCCCTAATTTCGCCACATAGTCAATACAAATTGACTACCCAAACTCGTGCTATCTGGCTGAGAAGCATCTACAACATTATTACCCCAATTTGAGGGGTTCCACCGAGAATCAGCCTGAGTATTTTAGCCGATTGATAATTATAATCACCTGAAACTCTCTTCTCACAATATTGTACTTGTATTTCCAACTTTACCCCCTTCAAGAGTGTTAGGGTGAGAATAAGGATGCAAGAACTGGCCATGGACTTGGTTTGCAAGAACTCCAGTAGTAAGGGACTTAATGGAGTACTCATCATCTCGCTTATAAGTGACTACAAAAGGGCCTTCCAAAATAGACCTGAGCTTCTCACTTCTGGGAGTGATACAATTGTGGTAGTACAAAAATCAAGTCTGAAATTTGAAAGAGAGGCAGGGCTTCCTATGATCATTTGCGGTTCCTCTTGTTTGGTGACTGTTTTAGCTAGGTTAGTCAAGGCCTCAGACTGCAGTTGGATGATGTGTTATGCTAATTATTTTAGGGCTTTTTCAGGATCATCTTTTCTACTAGAGATGATGTTTTTTGCTAGCAGGGCGGGTACTTCTGGTTTCTAACTATATATAATACGTGGAAGGGAGACATTTAAAGGATATGATGGTAGATGACATGGTAGGCTATGAGGGCACTAGGTAAGAATTGATCCCAGTGTAGGGAATCTGAGCTGGCCATCTTCCATAATATGAAAATCAGGGTTCCATTTTCTCTTTCCACAGTACCATTCGAGGAAGGGTTGTAAGGGGCTGAGAAAAGATGCTGCGTCCCCATGGAAGTAGCTAAAAGCTTTACCACCCAAAAGGTGAAATTCTTCCCAATGTCACTTAAGAAGGACCTGAGGACAACCATGCCGGGTGAAAATATGTTGATGGAGGAAGGTGGCAGTAGCTTTGGCGATCTGGGAAGTAAGAGCAACCGCTTCAGCACATTTATTGAAGTGATCAATGCATGCCATGATATTAATTTCCCTAGTAGTCTGGGATAGAGGGCCAACCACATCGAGACTTATTGTGTGGAAAGGCAGTTTAGGTGTGGTAGGTTGATATTGATACTTGGTCTTGAAGCTGGACTGCTTTTTACAAGTCAGGCAGGCATCCAGGACTTCAGTTAAGGTATACATGATGACCTCCCAGTAGTAACGTTCTATAAAATACTCATTAGATTTTCTTACTTTGCCATGCCTCAGAATAGTTTGAGACTCCAGGATCACTGGTACTCGCTCTGATGGCCGGATATGGGGCAACCAATTTTCCCCTATTTTATTGTATAGCTTCCCACTTTCCACCTTGGTATTTGGGAATGCCAAGCTAGCATCTTTTGTACAGGTTCGTCTTCATCATCCCACGCATTAGGAGTCAAAAGAGGTCATGTAACCTCTCAGCTTCACTATTGTCTAAGTGAAGGACAGGCAACCGCGTCAGCCCATCAACACTCATATGGCGAGTTCCCACCCAATGCTCAATTGTCATGTTGTAATGATGGAGCTTCAAAACCCAGTGAGCCAACCATCCTTTGGTCCTTCATATTCTGCAACCACTTTAAGGATGCATGGTCAGTAACCACTTTGAATATAATTTCATATAAAAAAGGGCAGTAGTACTCACAGCGAGGAGGACAGCAAGGCACTCCTTCTCAGTGACACTTTAGTTACGTTCAGCTTTTGAGAGCATTTTGGTGAATTAGAACACAGGATGACTAACCCCATGCTCAACCAGTTGAGCCAAGATAGCTCTAACATCATAATTGGAGGCATCTGTGAACAACATGAAGGGCTTGCCATAGTCAGGGTTGAGGATCGGCCTTCTTTGCAATAGCTCCTTAAAACTCTCAAAAGTGGCCTTTCGTTCAGCAACCCAAAGGAAAGGGTTGTTTGTTGTCAATAGGCGGATAAAGGGCTCGCTGAGCTGGGCGAACTTGGGGATGAACCAATAGTAATACCTCATTATGCCCAGAAAGACCAGATATAACGCAGATTCTTAGGGCTAGGGCATTTTAGCTATGGCTTTAACCTAATCCTTTAGGGGTTGGATTCCTTTCTGAGAGATGCCACATCCAAGAAAATTTATTTTTTTATAAAAAAAGCATTTGAAGGATTTTACCTTAATTGGGCTCTAATAGGTGCTGAAAAAAACTCCTTAAGGTGAGTGAGATGTTCAATGAAAGTAATGGAGAACACCATGATGTCATCAAGATAAACGATGACACAACTTAAAATCAGGTCCTTCAGGATATGGTCCATGGCTCTCTGGAAAGCTGTGGGTGCGTTGCATAGCCCTTGATGTAGTTGGGTTGGTTGGAAAAGACCTCACTACAAATAAGAGCACATTTCTCCTGACCTTAGAGAGAAAGGTCCATTTGCCAATGACCACTGCCCAAGTCCATTGCGGTAAAGAAGTTAGAGCCAGAGAGTTGAGCTAGGGCATCATTAATGCGGTGATAGGATAGCTATCCTTCTTAATGAGGTTGTTATTTTGCAGTAGTTCATAGTACCCGATGCCCTCCATTTTTCTTTTTGATTAACAGAAATGGGGACGACCAAGGCTTTAAGAGGGCACCAGCAACACAACATTAAGCAACTGTTTGAGCTCTGTTTGCATCTGTAGCTCTTCCAATTTTGACTTGCAATAGGGTTTGTATCGGAAGGGCGAGCATCTTCAATATTAATGGTATGATCCAACCCAAATAAGTCCATAGTCATATCAAATTTGGAGATGTCCTATAGGTTGTTAATAATTATGAGCTCTATTAAGTTCGGCAGGTGTTAGTTTATAAGAGATATGAACAGTGTGCAGACTACATAACCATTGATAAGCAGGTAGGCCCATATCTGCCATATCTCCAATAAAGTGAACGTGTTGGACGTCCTCAATGAGGATTAGTAGGCCTCTTCAAATTACCTGATGTTTCTTGATGTTCATGTCCTTCTTGGTGAGATTCCCCAGAAGGAGATTGATTAGTCAGTGATAGGCAGGGTCTAGAACGCCTGGAAACACTCTGGGCTCAAGAGGGCTAACTCCATCAAGGCTGATTAGATACAATAAGAAATTGGGTGGGATTTATAAGATAATCTTAATGTCAACTACCCTGTCACGGTTCTGATATGACTGGACGATAATCCTGGGACAGTTAGGGCAAGTTGAGATGCATCTACTGAAATGAGATTTGTTACAATTATTTAAGTGCCTCGAGACAAGGCGAAATGGGGATTTAATGGATTAATTATTGGATAGCCTCAAAAATAAGGCAATCAGGAAATGTTGACATTAGATGAATACAGATAAATCGCCTACAATCCAGGTGATAGGGAATTAAAGAATAAATAGCCAAAACGAGGAGAATTGGTGGAACCAAATAGCCCAAGCAATGAGTGTGGTATCGTCCAAAGCTGCTGTATATGAGCGTGATGGGCGATTAAGAGGGGTTGTTGGTTAATAGAGAAAAGGGAGGAAGTTAGAGAGGATCAGGGGGTGGAAGGTGAGTCAGTAAGGGCGTACGGCTACCAACCTGAAGGTTGCGGGTTTGATTCCCGCCCTTTGCACATCAATCAGGGTGCCAGCCAAAGGAAGCTATTGGCGGTTAGTAGGTCTAATAACACAAAACCTTACCCATGACATAACCAGAAAAATTTGAGTCCCAATCCAGAGGTGGAAAAACTTTCTTCGACGGAGTTGACCCTGTTCAGGTTTCATGTCATTTCTTTCTTTTTTTTGGTAATGCCTGTCCCCTGGTTGGCTTGCCTCAGTTAAAT
>JAKSZP010012260.1:0-77853 GCA_022478985.1 Massospora cicadina
GGGGTAAGTAATGCTGCACTTAACACCTTTAAAACTAAAAATATTCACCTCAGTCATTACCAAGCCCGCTAGTCACCAGCACCCCGTTCCCTCCCTGCTTAAGCAGCAGCTCTAAGGTTCGCTTGCCCCACCTACCCCATACTGCCCCGCTTGTGCTCCCTTTTGTGCCAAGACCCACTGATGATCTGGTACGCCATTTGAGAGTGTGGTTAGAGGCGGGAGGGTGCGCTTCATCAGTGATAGAGCACCACATCCTAGAAAATATTGCAAAGCTCATCACTTCCCTCAAAGCCCACCAGATTACCCTCCCAGGACATGTTGTGCTTTCCAACTCTATGCTCTTGTCCAAAGTCTGGTTTGTGGCCCATGGTATCGCCTTTCCCCCCTCTTTCTTCTCCTCTCTATACGCCCTCCTACAAGGGTGGCTTTGGTTAGGTCGCCCACCGCCAGTGCACCTGGATGTCATGTTTGGCCCTCGCCATAGTGGTGGTATGGGCTTGCTCAACTTTGAGACCCATGCATAAAAATACTTGGCACCTGGCTTACTGAAGTAACCAATCCCACACTCTCAGCCCAACACTGGTCATGCGTGGCCTGCTCCAATTTTTCCCACGACCTAGTCATCAGCAATTTTACCCAACCACATTCTCTGCTAAACTATCTTGCTTTGCATCCCTCTTCCATGGGCCCACAAGTGTCATCGCCCCACTTCAAACGAATGTCCTCTCCATATGGAGCGCTGAGTGTAAAATCAGCATCAGTGGAAACACCTCCCAGAGGGGTCGACATAAAACCCGTTTTAAACAAGTAGCTCATGGGAAAGTCGTTTTAAACAACCTGGTACCCAAACGTCCCCACCTCATTGCCCGTGTGGACTACCTTGAGAAGCTTGACATACCATACTCTTTGGAGACCCAGAAGGACATTTGGCGGTACACTCACCATCCTTTTTTCCATACCCAGATTTGCGCCAACGTGTGGAGATGCCTGAGAAAAGTGTACCGCATGGCTGAAAGGTTTAATACCTCTCAAGTTTCATGCATTGTTTGTGGTCAATATGTGTCTGTAGTCCATTGCTTGGAAAATTTCCCGCCTTCACAAGCAATTTGGCAAGATGTTATGCGCCTCTTTTTCAAGAAGAATGAGAAGGTTTTCAGCTTGTCCAAAAACATCTTCACCTTTTCCATGACCTCCAATATCCTCCCATCTCTCCACGCCTTAATCGTTGCAATAACGCTATGGAAGATAAACAACATTGTCCTTGATGCACTCTCTAGCACTACCCTAACCAATCATGAAGCTGTGCATCACTTTTATTCCCAACTAGCGGATCACTCCTAATCTTGGCTGTTTGGCCACCTGCCATCCCACTAACGCCAGTTAGTGTCATCCTGATTCCCCATCTGGTTCCTATCATTGGATCCTTTCCTTCACTCACGTTCAGTTTTGGCCCAGGCCTCCCCTGTCACTCCCCATCTTCCTTCCACTTGCAGTCCCGCTGGCAACAGGAGGTAGCATCGGCTCCTCTAGGGTGCCCCTCGTTTTTATTGGTGTTTTGTAGTAGGAGTTTATCAAAAAGTGTCCGTCCCATAGTTGACCTTACCCAAATAAAATTGGGTAAAGGTAAAAAACTAATATTGTTCTCTTTGGAAGAAATCCTGAGAGGACATCTAGAAAGGATAATGAGAATTTCTGAGTAAATCATCCAACTTTGCAGCTTCTGATACATTGCTAGTAATGTCTTAATCAGAAGTTGTTTGTTCTTGGATGGTGAATAAGGTTAACGATTAAAAAGTTAGACTTACTAAAAAAATTTGGTGTGTAGTACTACTACATGGTTGGTGAGATCATATTCCACTCAGTAAGAATGATTAGAAAGCTGAGAGAAGATTGAGGCTGTATGGCAGATATCAATGACTTTAGCGCATACAGAGTGATGGTGATAGAAAATTTTGAAAGCTGGTTAGTAAAGGCCAGGTCTTAAATATAGAATTTTTTTTGAAAAACACGTAATGAATTTTGGAAGAAAACCCCCTAACACAAGGGCGTGAAACCTTTTTTAAGGCGTGGAAAAGGAGTGCACTGGTAGAAGCAGCAGACGCCTTTTCAGGGAGCTAATGTATGGTTAAAAGATTACACAATAGCTCTTAAAGCAACAAAATAAGTCAGAAATTTGGTATACTTGTCACAGAGAATGTGGTCTAATAGATCTATGGGGTTCTTAAACAAGGTCTTCACTCTCAAATAACAGTATGAAAACAAAACATGGATTCAATCTGGCAACACAATTGGGTTAATTTTGGTAAATTTGCCAGTCTTTAAGTGTATCTGCTCTTCAAAAAAGGTTTTTAGTTAAGCGCAGAAAGTTTTTATTTGTAATACAGAAAAGCTTTCAAGTAACGCTTATGATCAGAAACTGATTAAAAACAGTGAATTTGATTAAATAAGTGGTTCAGATTATGGTGGTAGAATTGTACCCAGACTAAAGCCTTATGACGGCCAGATAGAGGGTCATGGTAAATCTTGGGAGTTTATCTGCGAACAACTAATGGGGTTTTTGATAGACTGGCTGTAAACAGATAATCAGATGATTTTTCATTTCAGGGCTAAGAAATAAGGGGTGTTCTAAGGTAAAGGGTACATCCACTAGAGGAGGCATCACATGATGTGAATTAAGCAAAAAAATTAGGATATGCCCAGGGCATTTAAGGTGGTTCCACTTTGTTATATCACAAGTTGAGGACAAGGTTGAGCCATACATGGCCATCACGTGATTATATCTTGGTAGATAACTGCAGGAAATAGGGGGAGAGACTAAATCATTTTGACAATGAGTAATGAATTTATGGAAGTCATATGCAAGTGATGAGAATAGTGGATTTCTTGTATACCCAAGTAAACCATGGATTTAGAATCAAATTTGTTACCAAAGAAGTTTTTGGAGTCACTATATCCCTTTTAAGGACAGAAGTAACTGAATCTAGACAACTCCATGACAACATGATGTTTAAATGATTGCCACATCATTAAGGAAAGAGAGTACCATACTTGGCCTGTAGCTCATACCATATGCTACTAGATTATAGTAAAAAAATTGCAAGATAATATAGGTTTTTAAGGTAGTAGATAAGGTTCTAAGGAAGGCCAAGTCACCTTTTATATTTTTCAGACAAAAAACCCGCTTAAGAACTCTCTAAAGCAAGCTATAATACTGTAACAAGCGTTGAACCGCTTCCTCACGTGTGGCAATGACCTTCCCTTCTAAAAGTCATTATTAGATATTATTAAGTGGATTTGTAATGAGAGTGTCTATTTCACTGGTTTTAGGAGAGGTGATGTGTGATTCAAACCAAGACTTCAGGGATTTTACTGCTAGCAACATAGAGAATAAGACACCACAAATGCGCCCACATCTTTATGGCGTAAATGCATTTTACACAATTTTGTTAATATCATCAAGCTGTATAGAAGGCAACAACTTGCTAGACTCCAAAGAAGAATCCATTCTTAGAATGATAATTGCGGTCTAGGCCTTGTAAAGACTCAATCAAGAGAGTTCTAATCTTATTTAAAGGCGGAGTTAGAACAGCTTTATTTGATAGTTTATGGTGATTTATATTGTTTAATACCCCATAAAGAAGATGAGGATAGTATGACCCAAAAACTCATTAGATAGTAAATTCAATAGGTCGTTTATTATTTAAAGAGTTGACTAACAGAGAAGTTAATTTTACAAAAAAAAATAGGAAAAATTGGGGATGGTCATGATAATTTTATCATGATACTAAGTTAAATCTAGCCAATAAAACAAACTACCAATGACTTTTATTTCTCGTAACAATCACTTTAGTTACTAAAATTTGATTCTAACAGCAATTTTGATAATCACACAGGAGAGATAGGCGACTTTAATAATAAATCTAATACAACCTGGGTGAGTGTCGCATCAAGCGGTGCGCTAAATGGTGCACCCAAGGGCAAGAAACGCCCTGGAGGGGGATAGGAACCCAATCCTCCAAGAAACCACAAACTCAGACACCGTCCGGGTTTATGATGTTTACTATACCAATAAGATCAGTACATGTACATTCAATACAACCAAACCCTTTCAAAGGTGGAACACAGGCTCCAACTCTTCCTTGTGGATGAGTCCCCACCCTGTGGGAGAAAACGTTTGAGGCACAGCCCTCCCTTTTCCCTCATGCGGTGTATGTCACCACCAACAACATGGGCTGTGGCTTGATCGATATTGGATTTGAAACAGCTGATGAAGCCAATGCCGCAGCAAAAGTCTGCGTCAAAATTTCTCTCCCCAAGGGCAAAAAAATAGTGCGCACCGTGTGCACCATATGGAACAAAGTGAAAATTTTGTTTATTTTCATTTGACTCGCTCCCTACCAACCTTCCTCATAAGGTAATTGAGGAGGAGCTCCACAAAGGCCTCATAGCCTATGAAGAAATTATGCAACTTGAATTACAAAGATTTCGCCTGATGCCCACCCTATGCACAGGCAAGGCTATCGCCATGATCAACTCATTCCCTGAAGTGGAAGATGACTTATCAAGAATCCTCTGTACAGCAGAGTTTCACTTTGCAGATAGGGGACAGTCATCCGCATTCTGAGTTACACCAGAACGCGCACCACTTATATGCAACCACTGCAGTTAATAGGACACAAATAACACGCATTCCCTATGAAGGAGGGCTTAATGGAAGCATACTACTGTGAGGAAGACATGGATGAAAGTAATGAAAACTTTGCCAGAATGACTGATGGTCACCAACCATTCCTCTGTGGTGAAGATGAAATTTACTCCATCGTGGACCCAGTTACAAACAAACAACGCAAAGTGGCACAAAATTCCCACAAGCAGTCAGCAGCCAAAGCGGTGGCACATGCGGAACCATCAATTGACCCCAGACATATTTAGGAGGACATTTCAGATATACAACAAGCCAACCAAGCAGAACAATATGCACAGGTTGAAAATTTTCACAGCAACTCAACTGAGTCACCAAGTGACATCAATCATGCACAAATTGAGGAACAATTAAGCCGCAATATGTATGAAAATGCGGTGCACAATTCTCCAAATTTGAACCTCAAAATTACAGAACCCAATCAGCACACTGCATTGAACCATCATGAGACACGTGCGGGAAAAGATAATGCAAATCCAAAAAACTGCAAACCCCACGAAAAATTGGGTCAGATCAAGGGAACTGACAATATTACTGAAAGAATTGGAGTACAGAAGCGGAGCATGGCCAATATGAGCTGTGGTGGGATAGGGCCAGAGGGTCCTCCCAACTGCTCCTGAGGCGCTGCGGGCACCTCAGTGTTAATAGGGATGCTAAACATCGCAGGAGCCAGGGTTCAAACGTCCCAAGCCATAAAGCTGGATTTCCTGCAAAAACCCCTTGTAGACATCTTGGCCATCCAAGAAACCCGTTGTTTACAAGGGGAATAAGGATTTTGGTCAGCCAGGGTCTCACCATCACAATCAGTATGGATGTCCCACTGTGGGGTGATCGTCCAAAATAACAAAAATTTTAAAATTACAAATTCTTCTTCATACCTTCACAGTCACGTCTTGGTAGAAATGATCACATGCCAAGAGGAAACAATCTTGATAGCATGCATCTATGCACCGTGCACTGCAAATGAGAGAAAACAATTTCTTGAAACTGTTCTAACTCTCACCCTCCCACTAGATACTATCCTGTTGGGCGACTTTAACTGCTGGGATAACCCTGACATGGACTGATGGCCTAACCCCAGGGGATACCCACCAGGGCACATCGAATTCTGCACAATGAAGGCATCCCTTGGCCTACAGGATGCCCTCCACCTGGTTCACCACTCCTTCCCCACATGACATGGCCCAACATATGCGAGGGAGCACTCATATCAATGAGCTGCATTGATCGCATCGTTGTCCCACATTCTCAATGATCAAGATTTTCCAGATTTTTAACAAAAAAAGTCAATTTCTCTGACCACTGACTTGTTATGGTGCAGATATTGCTAACCTGAACCCACACACAGGTGTCACCTTAGAGAAAGCTTCACCCAGAAAAAATAGAATTACCCAAAATATCTGACTGGGTTGAACATGAGGCTAAAAACCCAGAATTCACAGCCCCATTTAACTTGGATCCCATTGCAACATGGGCGAATTTTAAAAAGGAACTAAATAACAAGACCTGACATCTCGCATCACATAAGTACACCGCTGACACAGCCACAATCTAACGTATCTTGGCGGAACTGGACCACCTTGAGCTAAATACCCTGAGATCTGGCTATAGCCCCAACTGGGGACGCAAATGGGTGGAAATATCCGCCCAACTAAACACCCTCATCTTCAAACACCAACACAGAATCAAAGTATTGAACAAAGGTAAGTTCTAAAGGAAGGCGAAACCTGCTCAATATATTTCTTCCACCAATTCCACTCCCACAGTAACCAGCCCGCATGCACACAGGTCCACAAAGACCGACGACACCATGGCAACTGACCCTGAGGAGGTCAAGGTGGAAGTACACCACTATTACACCGAGTTATACAGCGATACACTGACAGACCCACAAAAAATCAAAAAATTTATACAAAACGCCAGGACACAAAGCACACCAACTAATTACAATTTTTTAAACCTAATTACATGGGAGGAGCTTTGGGATACAATCCGCGGTGCACCACGTAGGAAATGCCCAGGGCCTGATGGGTTACCCTACAAACTTTACAAAAATATCTATAACAAATTGCCCCCCTCCTATTGGCGTCTATGAACCAGTGCTTACTGGAAACATGCCTTCTACCTGGTGGCCATGAATCATATGTCATAACCTTATATAAAAAGGGTGACAAATTGGACCTGGCCAACTGGCATCCAATCGCACTCTCTAATACTGACACAAAAATTCTAACAAAAATTTTAATAGCCAGATTAGGAGCAATTGCCTCCGACGTCCTGTCACCCAACCAGTTTGGGTTTATACCAGGGCGCTCAATCTGGAACAACATACACCCTGTTGCAAACATATGTCAGTCCAAAGCAACTGGAGCCCTAGTCTTTTTTATTAATATGAGGATGGCCGACCAGGGGACAGACACATCTGATATGTAGGAGCAGGAAAAGCGGAAATCAGAAATGGGAAGAGAGCGCAAAACAAAGGAACTCAAAAGATATGACTTGGCACACTTTGGTGTGGCTGGGGGGCCACGGGTGGTAGGTGACTAGACCTTGAGTGGCATGGCAACTCATGGGCTAGTAGGGTGTACCGCCTATGAAGAATGTAAGGTTTTCAATGTAATAATGAAGGAACCAGATTGGAATCCAGGTGCCCATCCGTTTCTTCCATTTGTGTTGGAGTGAGCCGAACAGCTAGGCTTGAAAATTATCAGCCAAATGGCTGTGGAACCTGATGATGGCTTGGTTGAGATTGTGGAAATCCCGTTGAAGGCGTCAAGGGTAATTGTGTGAACGTCCCATATTGCAATGCACACAATTAGAGCCCTCAGTGTCTGGGGGATAGGTGAGGCCATGTTGGGTGCCATGATATCGCGGGATAGTCGGAATCTGGTTGTAGGTGATTGCTGAAACAAGTGCATCACGTTGGCCCAGATATGCGCAGATGGCGGGCACTCTTCCAGGCGGTGTGATAGTGTGTTGGGTCCGCCACAGATGGCGCATGTCTTGAACATTGAGAAAGTACGGTCAGCTGTTCTATATGTATGGCGCATGTATCGCCACATTGTGGAGCACAATTTTGGGGATAGGAGGGGGCAGGTGACGAGGTTCCACACCTGTTTTTGGGTGTGCAAGTCATATGGGACGTCTTGGTGGTCTAGGTAGTCAATCCTGACAGAGGGAAGGGTGGTAATGGGGCAGGTGCGTTAGACACCGTTTGTCCTCTGTGGAGTTGCACATACCCAGTTTGAGGGTGAATGTCTTCGGATTGCTGTGCATAGGAGAAGCTCCAATCGCCTTGTCTTAGGTTGTATAGGATGCTTTTGAAATACCGATTGGTGTTGTGCGGTCCAGTGGCGTTTGGGTGTGTTACAAGGTACTTCATCGGGGTTGTCAGGTTGGACTGGGACCTCAGATGTAGTGCCTTTGCAAAATTGGTTTGGGCTGCCTTGGCCCAGTGGGGATGGTGGGTTGGGCTACGTCGTGGAGGCTATCCATGAGCCTAGGATTTGCGTAGCTCTTTCTGTGAAGTTGAGCAGCCCCATCCCGCCTCTCTTCCGTGGGCCGTACATGGTCTCCAGCCTGACAGGTGCACAGTATCCAAACCATAGCCAGTTCTGCAGAAGCTTGTAGACTGCGTTGATAAAATTGGCGGAGAAGGGGATTGCATGGGCAGCAAACCATGACTTTTATAGGATCAGTGAGTTGGCTAACACAACTCTTCTGGTTAGGCTGGCTTTACTCCTCCGCATACATGTCATTCTTTTTGTGATGTTGTCCAAAATGTTGGTTTCTATGGTGTCAAGTGCATATCCATCGGCTTTGAGCCATATGCCCAGATGACAGACTGGGTTGGTGGCAGGGTGGTGTGCAAAGGGTAAACACAGTGGTTTTACTGGCTTGGATCGTTGTTGTGTGGTTGGATGTGTGGTTGGTTGGTTTGTGTGGTGGTAGGAGGGTGGGTCCCAGTTTGAACTGAATTTTCCCATAACAATTACCTCTGTTTTCTGTTTGTTCAGCATGGCGTTACTCATTGACTCAACTGGTACTTAATGCACCCAATCGCCCTGGCATCCAAATTGCCTAAGACTCCAACAACGCAGTCATCAGCGAAGGCTAGCATTTTGGTTGGTGGTTGTTCCTCCAACCTGATTCCAGTGAGCTTTGAGTTTGCAATGCGGAGGAGGGGGTCAAGGGTAAAATTGTATAGTAGGGGGCTAAGTGGGTCACCTTGTTTAAGGCCCCTTTGGGGGGTGATGGTGTTGGTTAGGAAACCTGGAATCTGATTGCAAACCTGGCTGAGCGCGTTAGGAGGATTTCCCAGTTTATAAAGCGGGGTAGTAGGTTGAAAGCCTTCAGACATTGTTCTAGGTATCCCCAGTGTACTCAGTCATATGCTTTCTTTTAGTCCAGGAAAGCAAGGGCGCCTGTGGGGTTAGCTTGGCAGATGTTGGCAATTGTGTGGATATTATCCCAAATTGAGCGATTTGGGATGAATCCAAATTGGTGGGGGGAAAGGGTTGTCTGAGCAATGCAACCCAGACGTTTGGCTAAAATTTTAGTTAGTATTTTAGTGTCGGTATTGGTGAGAGCAATTGGGCGCCAGTTGTTTAAATCTGCCTGGTCTTCTTTTTTAATAAATTGTGACCACATATGAATCTTGGCCACCAGGTAGAAGGGATGTGTCTTCCAGGCACTTATTCATAGTTTCCAGTAGTATTGGTGCGATATGTTTAAAATAGTTTTTAGAAAATTCATATGGGAGGCCATCAGGCCCAGGGCACTTGTTGCGTGGGGTTGATCTTATTATCTCCCATAGTTCATCTTTAGTTATGGGTGCTGCAAGGACTGGTTGGCCAGCTATAGTGTCAATATTAGCGGATGATGAAAAATTTTCAATTTCGTTAGGTGATGCGAAATCCGCAGTGTACAGGTCCATGTAAAATTGGTGTATTTCAGCTGATATTTCCGATGGTGTAGATGCCATTGTTTCATCTGCTCGGTGGACCTGTGTGCAGGTCGCTGACATTAAAATTGGTTTAAAACGGCGGAAAAATTGGGCCGTGTGAGTTTCTCCAGATAAAATGTATTTTGATTTATAGCATACTTCAGTGTAATGCTGGTGTTTCCTAAAGAGGGAGTTTACCTGTGTTGATAGCTGGAACCACAGGCGGCCCCATTGGGGGGTGTATCCCTCACGAGGTGTGTTGTTTTCTAAGTGTTGAAGATGTCTGATAGCCTTGTTGATTGTCACGGACATTGCGGCTGTTTTTCTGGAGTTCAGGTGGCAGGCTTTCTTGGTTGCACAGGCCTTGAATATTTCCCACTCAGCGATAGGATTCCCATCAGGTGTTTGTCTTTCTTGCTGTGTTGTTAGCACCATCTCAATCCAAAGTTTAAGCTCTGGAAGGTGGATGGTGCTCAGGTGAACTCTGTGCCAGGTTGGTGGTTTTTCATATTTTTCTGAGGATAATAGCGCTATTGAGACCATTTGATGGTCGGAGAAAGGGATACTTGTTGTTGTAAAGTTTGATACTCAGTGTTGGAAGTCTATAGGGGCGAGCATCAGGTCAATCTGGGTCATTGAGATTAGCTGGTTATTGTTGTGGTGGGGCCTCGTCATGTTGGCCATGGTGGGGGCTTGTTTGGGAATGGTGTTGCATAGGCCCAACGTTGCCTTTAGTATGCATAGTTCTGTGTGGCCGCGGGGTATAGCCCTAGACTTGGGCCAGCGGTTAGTATTGGTGTTAAGCCAGCAGTTGAAATCTCCCGCGAAAACGTTGCCTTGGAGAAATGGTTTGAGAGGATATCAGAAAAATTTTTTTGGCGGTTATTCAGATAATTTGGGGCATACACACACCACAGCAAAATTTTCTCCGTTCCACTCGAGGTTCACCAGGAGCAGCCATCCTTCCAGGTGGGAGGATGTGCTTTGGATTTTTATTGGAGGGTTACAGTTTGTCGAATTGTCATCCCAAAATGGTGTGTCCAAAAGGATTTGGCCAGGAGGAGCATGGTTGACCATGACTCCTCCTCCCCCAGTGGACAGTGGGGTTCTTGGCCAAGATGTCCATGGGGATATTGCGCAGGAAAGCCATTTTTTTGGCCCAGGATGTGGGGGCCTTAGCTCCCGCGATGTTGAGCGTCCCTATGTTGATTGTGGTAGTCCCCACATCAGGAACGCTGGGGTGACTCACTGAGGTCACCCAGTTCCTTATCGCGGGTCATACTGTGAGTATGGTGTTGACTAGCCAGATTCGTTCCAGCGTGTTGGTCGGCGGCCTTGGTGCTGGCATTGTTCAGTTTCTTCTGGCTTGGATTACTCTGTGGATTTTGGGTCTGGCGTGGGTTGGCTTTTGCCCATTTGAAAAAAAAATTTGCCGCTTGCCTGTGGGTTTGATGGGCAGAAACTAGGAGTTGGGGTGGTTGGGTCATGTGCATAGGTGTTGTCACATTGTGATTGGCTGTAGTGGTCTTCCATATCATCGCTTATCACATGCGATTGGCTGGGAGGATCCCCAATGGTGCAATGTGGATCAGCTACCACTTGGTTGGAGGTGTTTGATTGGTTGTGTACAAAGAATTCATCATTTTGGTTGTGTTGGGTTTTATGTGGGGGATCTGAAGGGTTGTTCCGCTGTGCTGCCATGGCATCTTCCTGAATTTGTTCCGTGGAAATTGTGGTGTGAGTTTGGGTCTCGGCGGAACTCATGGCCTGCTTGCAGGCAGTCTGTGTGCGACGGCAGTCCTTGCATGAGACAGGCTCAACCAAATCGATATTAGCTCTTTCACACCAATAGAAGGCAAAGGTGGAGTCCTTAATTTTGCCGAAAGTTGGGCTTGTTTCATCCATATTGTCCTCGCAAAATTCCAGTGCTTCAATCCCGCACTTGACGGGGCATGCATGGTCTTTGTGGCCTATTGCTGAGCAGAATTTGCAGATAGGTGGGGTGTGTTCTGGTGTGATGCAGAAGGGGCGAGATATGCTGCCATCGGGGAGGTTGATGGTCGCCATGTGAGGGTATGAGGGTGATGTCCTCTGCCACGTCCTGATCTGGTTCAATAATGGCTATTGCCTTTCCTGTGCACAGGTGGGGCAGGAGAGGGAGTTTTTCAAATTCGAATTGTTTGATTACTCCATAACCTTTGAGGCCCCTGCGGAGTTCATCTGCAAGGATATTATGGTGCACGGTGCTCAGGAGTTAGTCAAATGTGATGAATAGGTCATTTGCCTCATTCCATCACGTGCACACCATGCGGATGATGCAGTCTTCATTGTTGATTTTTATGGAGAATTTAGTTTTCACTGCATCTGCTGCTTCTTCCGTGGACATGAACTCGACGTCCACCCATCCTCTTTGTAGATTTTTGTAATTTACTGAGATGGTGTTTGGGAAAGTTGCAGAGAAGGCCTCCCCTATTTTTTCCCATGATTCAGGGGAAGTATCACCGACCATAATTCTAAGGCCATGCTCAAGGGAGGAAAAGGGTTGGGAGTGTTCAATTTTGGTATATGCGCCCATTTTTTGCAGGAATTGCAAAACTCCAGGTGCAGCGCTGTACTCACCCTTTTTGGTGGGAGGGTGTGCCACCATATCACCGGGGCGTTTCTTCCCAGTGGGTTGGGAGGTCTTTGGGCCTTTCATGCTGGCCACTTTTGCCCAACTGGTATTGTTTCGGACAAATTTGCTCATATTCCAGGTTGATTGTCAATTTCAGAGAATTTGCGTAGAATTGTGTTACTAAAAGTGATTGTAACGGGAAATAAAAGCGAGCCCTAGTCTTCTTAGACCAGGAAAAGGCATATGACCGCGTTAGCTGGCCATACCTAAAGGAATGCCTACACGCTTTCAAACTCCCACCCAGAATCATAAACTGAGCTATGATCCTCACAGAATCTGCAACCATGGCTGTATGCGGCCCTGGCTTACTAACTAACAAGATCACACCACACAGAGGGCTCAAACAAGGGGACCCCCTCAGCCCACTGCTGTATAATTTCAGTTTTAATTTATTTCTCCGCGTAACTGACTCACGCCTCACAGGCATAACTGCACAAGGCCAGCCAACAGTCAAGATACTGGCCTTTTCAGATGACTGCATGGCAGGTATAGCTAACAACAAAGATGCCCAACAGCTGGAACACACCCTAGAGGAATACTCCATGGTGAGCAACGCATCGCTCAACAAAAGAAAAACAGAAATCATTCTCTTAGGCAAGTACACTAACAACTGGGCTATAACACCAGAACCTCAAACCCCATATTAAGGAAAAACCCACTCATCTTACCTTTGCATCACCTCCCACCACCACTCCTGTCCGCCACCTTGGGATATGGCTGGAAACAGGGGGATATGCCAATGAGACAATTGAAAGAAACTTGCTACAACGGATATCCACCCATGTCGCCTCCCTCAAGCGAAGATCCCCAGGACTAACAGGGCGAGTAACAGTTGCTAACTCACTCATCCTCCCAATACTATGGTTCCCTGCCCACACGATCACCTTCTCACCTACCTTCATAACTTCAATCCGCGCGCTCATCCAGGGCTGGCTATGGCTCAGCTCCCACCCTCCCATACGGATGGAAACACTCTTCAGCCCATGCTCAAGCGGAGGCATGGGACTAATGGATTTTGAGAGACACGCCAACCACATCCTGGGAGCTTGGATAAAAAAAGTCCTTGCCCCAGACCTCCCACAACAACACAGGTCCAGGGCAGCGAGGACAAACTTCGCACAGGCGCTCAAATTAACCAACCCACATAGCCCACCCAGACTACTATCATACCTTGCTAGACACCCTACTGCAATAGGTCCGCATGGAACCTCCCCTCACTTCAAATGAATCCTCTGAACCATCTGCCGCATGGGATGGACCGTAGAAAACACAGGCACTGTGCAGGGAAGGGGACGACCCAGCCCCCACTTTAAATTAAGAAATCCAGAAACCCACCCCCAGAGAGACATGCTTGCTACAACCGCAACCATTGCTAGAATCGAATAACTAGATGTGTTGGACATTCCCTACAACTTAACCACACAGAAGGCAGTGTGGAAAATGATGCGCCACCCACTCCTACAGCCGATAATAAGAGCCAACGCCTGGCGCTGTCTGAGAAGGACCTATAGGATGGTGGACCGCTTCAATTCCCTCCACACAACCTGCGCAGTATGTGGAGGGGAGGGCTCCCTACATCACCGCCTAGAAACATGCTCCCCATCCAAAGCCATATGGAAGTAAGTCGCGCGCCTGCTTAAGATCCAAAAATGAGCAGGAATTTTCTATATCAAAGAGCCTCCTCATGCTCCAGATCGAGTCACCAATCCCATCTACACTCCGTTCCCTAATAATACCCATTGCAATGTGGACAATCCACACCATTGCCTTAGATACGTTCAGGGGCACAGTCCCAACCATTAATGGGGTTATCAACAGGTTTCACGTCCTATTATTGGAGCACTTCCAAGCCTGGCTCTATGGATATATGAGGCCAAGGCAACAGGCGCTCATAGAATTGTGGTTCCCACTCTGGTTCCTACACACAGACCCCTTCTTTCACACCTGCTCCATAGCGGGGGAAACCCCCTCAGAGTAGTTCACCAACCCCCCATACCTGGCAGTCCCTCTGGCAACAGGGCTAACTTGAGTACCCCGGGGTGCCCAATTTTATCTTTCTTCGTTTTCCACACATATTTGGTAATGCCTGTCCCCTGGTCGGCTTGCCTTAGTTAAATAAAACCAAACTAACAAAGCGTTTATAAGTAGCTTAAGTATACCTGAACTTAAGCCTTATACTGAAGGTAAATATATCTGAAGATAGGTACTATGGTATTTACTACGTTTCTTGGTTTGACTTTTTCTAGGAAAAGGATTGTCAACATTTTAATGCTGAATGTCCTTTTCAAAGAAAAAAGGTTGTAACTTTTCAATGAAAATGCTTTTTGAAATTTTACCACTGAACGAGAATTTTAAAGATATTGAATTTGTTTTATTTTTTATCACCCTAACCTTATACCCTACATATCCCAATCTACATACCCTACCCTATCCTAAAAAACTTACTCTAGCCTAAACTACCTACCCTAACCAAACCTACCTACCCTAACCTACCTATATATATTTGTAACTTGCATTTTGTAACATTTTCTTACATGTAAAGATACTGTTTTGAATGAAGTTTTCAATAGTAAGCTTTGATGTTAGATCTATTGTTCCATAGTTTAGTTTTTTTCTAAAAATTTTCATAAAAAATTAATGTTATAATATGGCAATGAATTTTTCTTCTGCTTTGATAGCATTAATTAAAGCAAATTCAATTTTAAAAAAATACAAAACATGATCACTCAAACGAGCATAAAAAATTTAAAAATGTCAATGATTTTGACGCCCGCTGACCCAGCATTGGGCTGTGGTGCGCCGCCTGCTGGTGTGTTTCAACCACCTCTGAAACATGCCCAGGCTGGCTCTGCTAGCCCTCCTAAAGCTACTTGGTGTTATGTCCCTCCTCGGGACTTGGCCCACCAACTTGCAAACTCCCAGGCGGTGCTCCAGAGCCCTGTGGTGCTCCCACAAAGCAATTTGTGTTTCAGCCTCTGGGTCAAATATGGTTTTCTCTTCCCATATGCAAGCGTAGCCATCATCATGATGGCCACGCTAGTTTTTAAGCCTGCTGGCTTTATTGACTTCCGCCCCTTTAAAGGGTACTTTGATCTCAGCTTCCATTCAGAAGCTGATACAGTTGCAACAGCCAAGCTGCAAATCATCTTTATAAAAATCCCCATTCCCACTGTTTGAACCTGGCTCCCAAATGAGGCCACATTGATGGTCCAGTTTGCTGGGTTGCCCTCCCATATTTCCCCTGAATGCCTCCACCACGAGCTCATGGACTGTTTACCCGTTTACAATGCAGATCCTGTGTTGCAGTTCATGGTTCCAAATGGGGAGGATCATCTGACCAGGCCTTGCACCTTTTTGATGATCCAACCATTTCATTATGATACCCATCTCAAAAATTCCCCCCACACTGTGATCAGATCTGCCCCTGATCACCCATTCTGGGTGCATGTTGAAAATGGCAGTGCCATTTGCCCCTTGTGCTTCAAGCCTGACCATTAAAAGCGCAAGTGCCCCATGGTTTCTGCTTCTATAGCTCATTCCTCAGGCGTCAGGCTTGCATCTGTATTGCCCCAATTTTTTGAATTGGGCTTGATCCTCCCGCCCCCAACCTTGGAGCAATTTGCTGCTGCTCCAAAAGCAGCATCCAATCAAAACAAAAATTTAAAAATTTGAATCAAAATTTGACCAGATTACAGAATCCTGAGTCAATGGCTGAACCAGATTCAGCTGAACTCCCGTGGTTGACAGCATATGGCCAATCAGCTTTGGCCATTGCCCAAATTCTGGTGGCTTGCCCAATGCTGGCCTAATCCAATCCATTTGGGGCTCTTGAATGGATTGATGAGGACGAATGACCATACCATGTCAAGCCAGATTTTGCTTTGGAGATTTTTTTGATCCTCCAAAATTGCAGCCCTGCTGTTTTCACCCTAAACCGGTTATCCCATATATAGAATTATAAATAGAATGGCATTTGAAGCCACTGCAGCTCCTGCCAACACCCTATTCTGCCAGCAACTTCATGCGGCAATGAAGGCCCTTGTTGAGGGCATCCCTATCCCAAATTTTCCTCATGATTTTGAGGAGGATGCTAAATATGAAATTTAGGAGCTCACTTTTGGTGCAAGCTGCCTTGCATCAAAATGGCAAAAACTTCTCTTTTTAACCACGCTTACCCCAAAAACCTGCCAGCGCATCAAGTCTTTCACATGTTTTCTGGTTCTCATCACTTTTGCTGAGCATCAACTTGCTCAATATGTTGAGGAGATGAACACCGCTGTCCTCATAAACACAGTAAACCCATAACTATACCTCCTTAAGCCCCATGTCTCTGATGCTTCCACCCCAATGCTGTCCGCCATGGTCTTCCAGCTAATTTGGGCGCCATAAAAAAGTTGCCTCAAAGCTTCCTCACCTTCTGATATGGCTTCCTAGGCTGTTAGCTGAGGTGCCATATTAGTAATTTTTATATCTAATAATCACTTTGTATGTCCCATTTGTAGATAAAGATGCATGGCAGCTCCCCCTTTTGGGTTGGGCACCACTAGTTAAAAAAATGAAAAAAAATCATATAGTGATGAATATTATTTTCCACAAAAAGCTATTTTTAGAGAAAAGGGTTAACTTTTTTCTGAAAGGCCAATTTGTGGTAAAAGGTTGATAAGCTTTTTGATGAGAAAAGTTTCGCTGGCTCAAGTATACCTGAACTTAGACTTTAAAAGGCGTTCTCTTTGAAATAGGCAATATGGTATTAAGTACATATTTCAAATCCTCATTTTAATTTAACTGTAGTGACCCGTTTTTATTTGTAAAATAGTTTTGTACTTTTAGTGCCATGAAACAGTATCTAAAAAGCCACTAAATAACTTCTTGGTGCCAACTTGGACATGCTTGGCCCTTACCCAGCATTGGGTAAGGTTTGTAACAAAACAAGCAGTGTAGCTAACTTAATACCTTAGACTTAGCAAAAACTCCTCATTGGTACTTTACTTCCACCAGAGATTATGTCATGATTAATGATATTACCTTCCAGCCTCTGAGGCACAACTACCTCTTGTGAGGCATCAGCAAGGATTAAATCTTGAGTGCAGGAGGTAAATTATAGCGGTATTTACTGGGGGCCAGCTTATATTAACAGAGGCAAAAAAACGCTTGTTGTAAGTATCAATCAGTTCTTGTGCATGGGTACAATCAAAGGCTAAAGCCAGATATTCTCAACAGTATCAAACCATTTCCATGATATAAGGTACTCTTGCCTTTTATTTACTTGATAGGAGACCACAATCTTCTCCATTCTTATTATAGTGCTATTCTATTAGATATGACTCTGGGGCCTCAATAGAAGAAACCCTAAAAAGGATCATCTAGATTCGTTAAGATTGGCAAATAAATCGGAATTTCTTAGTGAGATCAACTAGTAATGGCATGACCTAACTTTTTAAAAATGAAATAGATTACTATTCTTTATAAGTCTCAGTTTTTGCATCGCTGCTTTATAATGATTTTTCTGACGCCATCATCAAAAGTTCTTCAGCCTTCTATTTTTGGCCTACTCTTATCTTCTCCTCTGCATTCTTCTTAAATTCATTAGGTTGACATCCAAATTGTTAATTACCTCCTAGCATAATTCATGATAAACTTTGCTAGTCCACCACAGCTTCTACCTTTAATCCACAGCTGGATTCCATGTTGAATGATAGAAAGATCATAGTTGGAGAAAAAGAAAGAACAACTATTGGAGGAATATTGGGCGTCTTTATAGCTAAATTGAGCAAGAGGTAGATACTAAGACCAAACTGAGAGACTAGCCGCAGTATAGAAGCGCAATTATTGTTTCAAGCATTGTTTTATTTCTGTATGACCATCTAGTTGTAGGTAGAAGGCAGTTGATTGGAAGATCAAATTTCAAGAGCTTTACAAGCTCTTTACAAAATAAAAAAGTGAACGAGGCCTACGCCACTGATGATCTCTGTCAGCTCATTATGGGCAGCGAAGAAGTACGATGTGGAGAGCTTTGCCATCTAAGAAGCGTTACTGTGATCTATCATGGAATGAAACAGAGAAACTGTAATTTGGTTAGCAGCCATCATGAATGCATCATACCCTACAACAAAGGTTGCTCTACAATAAAATTTGAGTGATAAGAAATCCCAAAGACCTTATCTTTTCTGTACTGAGACCAACGTACCAGTAAGAGGCTGATGATTTGGTTTCATCATGTCATACACCAGTCACTCCTTAATACACAGTGTCACTTTGGCAGACATTTTCATTTAGTTATACTTTTGGTGGATAAGCTCTAGGGTTTTTGCCTTTCCTGGGTTCTACACGGTAATAACATCCTGATGCTCCTTGATAAACCCAGGTGAAGAGGTTCAAAAGGAACCTATAAGCGTCCCTGGAACCATACCATATTGTTTTTCAAAAACAACCCCTCATAAGATTCTTTTGGTTTAAGTTGCATATAGAAATGATCTGGTTGTATTTTAAGGAAAATGTTGGGACAAAACGACGATATTGAACATATCTTAATCCAATAAATTCTCCAGAAAATTAATAACAGGAGCGTGGGTGATGAAGGTGAGCCGATTAGACGTGATCTTACCTAAAGGCATCACCAGTTGTATGTTATGAAGCTTTACTTCTTTAGGGTCAGGAATTAAGGCTGGGATATGACTTAAGGCATCAGATAGACCAATATTCTTGCCTTTAGCGTGTTCATTTAAAAGAACAAAAACTGAGAAAGGATTACATTCTAGTATGTTTCATGTGGGTAAGGACATAAGGAGCGCGGTAGTTAAGAAAAGCCCAATGGTTAGTATGACCTAGAAACTGGCTGTAATGAATATGTGAATAGTGACACCAGTACATTAACTCTTACAAAGAATAATAGCTCCTTGTTATACGCAACGTAGTTATACTTCTATAGGTACATAATGTGTAATAAATGCCCCACTGGATGCTATACTCCACCAACAACCACCTTTAACAAAGCAGCTAAAATAGAAAATCTATAGCGCTATGAACCACTGTAATTTTTTATCTTGGTCAAAGTGATGAAGTATGGCTTTGAAATAAAGGTGTGCTTTATAACCTAAAAAAAGCTTTCTCCAGTGCATACAACTAAAGGGATTTGACATCAATGGCCTTTACTAGTGTGTGGCAAACTCTGATAGGTTTGAGGTAAACATTTTGAGAAAGGTTTATACTCTAAAAAATCTCACATTTTTTTCTGATTCAGCGTGGCATTTTCAAAGGAACTTTTACTAAACCAGAGTGATAGTTTGGCCCTTGGCAAACGTGAAGTTGCCCAGAAGGTGACCCAGGACTTTAAGAATTCACTTTTGATCATTTTAACGCCAAGTTTGCTGCTCTCAGGCGCCAACAATTTTCTGCAGGTATACCTTATGGGATTTATGGTCTGTGGATATTACTAGTATATCGTCTATATAGCCATGGCACATACATCTAAAAAGTCTCAAGCGCCACATAAATATGACGCTGAAAGATAGCAGGCGCATTCTTGAGGCTAAATAACAGGACCCATAATAGAGAAGTCCCCTTTTTAGTGTGGAAAGCAGTAAGACAATTCTATACCTTAATAATGCAGATTTAGCTGAAGCTTTTGAAAATCAGATTTAGTAAAGACTTGGCTTTCTCTACATATGTGTTGATTTTTAAGGCTACATAGTATAAGATTTAGGTCAGTTATGGTGACTATTCATGCAATTATAATCCACACAAGACCTATGTTTTTTAGTACTAGATGGCACAAGACCTATGTTACCTTCTGCTTTATACAAAGAAAAGATTAGTGTACACACTGAAGAGGTCTAATAAATATGTAAACTTTAGCTATCTGTTTTGTACTCAAACACCAAATTTATTTTCTTCTCTCAAAGTTAAATGGTAGATGGGAGAGGTAGTGTGTATTAATTCCACTAAAAGCTTAAAATCACAATAAAATTAATAATGTTCTAGTAAAGCATTTTTGGTAGCTGCATCAAAAGAGGTCTTATTCCCTTTTAAACACGGAGGTAAAGATGCTTGCAAAGTGGGATTCAGCAGACGGGAAAAGATAAATTATGCACATATTATGAGGAAATTCCTTTAATTGTCTTCAGCAGACACGTGTATATCTATCTCTTCACTCCTTTCATAAAGAGATAATCTGAGTATTGGCCTTCATTTTTTCTAACATCAAAGCTCTGCCACTGTTGGACAATTAAATGTTCAGCTAGTTGGTAAGAATGTCTCAATGAAGAAAGGTCTAATTTTAAAGATATTCTTCCACCAAACTATCAGTGGATTGGGTCTGATCAGTATCTGTATACTCCTAACTCTCAGCCAAATAGTTGCCTCATTGTTAGTTCAGCTCCGCCAAGCCCCCAGCGGAATAGACTGACTCCATTGGATGTCCACCCAAGCACTAATTCAAATTTAGTTCTTCTCCTAAGGCAATACCACCCCTTTATAGACTCAAGGGGTTTTCAAGGGATGAAGATATATTATCAGTCATAAGGACCTTCAGTAAGTGTCCAGGTTAAAAATATTTTAAGATGGCTGATTGGCTGAATTATACTAAAATGCTACCCTATGGCTAAATCATTCCCCTTTGGACCCAATATTTAAAATAATACATATCATGATACAAAGTGTTTTGAGCGTTCTGATAGGCCAATTGGCATTTAACCAAATCAAGTTACTCCACCTATTAAAAACCCCCACGTCACAAATTTAGCCTCCAAGTAACCCAAATAATGGGAGGCGGTATCTAATAAATTATCTCTTGTTTTACTAAGCCCTAGTACTACTAATGTTACCATTTAATTTAATTTTATTTGGGTAAGGCCAACCAGGAGATGACGCTTCTGATATGTAAACTAAAAGAGCTAATTTCAGCAAGAGGCACCCAGAGAAACTAATGCAAACTCCTGTTGCCAGTGGGAACACAACGAAAAGGAAGGGGGTAACGTAGGTAGAGTATTGCGCCAAAATTGAGCACGTATGAAGGAAAGGGTCTGAAGTGATGAACTAAACTGGAAACTAGGATGAGACCAACTGATGGCGATGGGATGGTAGGTACCCAAACAACTATGCTTGAAAGTGATCCATGAGGTGCTACTGGAATTGGCGTACAGCTTCCTGGAGGTGGGAGTAAAGCATGAGATAGTATCCAAGACAACCGTGTGGATAGTCCACATAGCGATTGCAACCACTAAGGCTCATAGGGAAGGTGGGATAAAAAGAATTCAAGGACAAGGCGAAGATGTCCTTAGTTAAGTTGAAGAGCTGTGTCTAATCCTGGAAAAAGAGATGTTGAACCTCATGCCAGATTGCTTTTGAAGGAGGGCACTCTTCCAGGAGAAGAATCAAAGAGCCATACTGGTCACACACAACACATGAGGAGTGCAATGCATTAGAAATGCTCGGCAGTATGGTATACTCTTTTTAAGCAACGCCACACATGGGAAGAAACATGTGGCTGAAGAAGAGGGTAGTGGGCGTACTTCCAGATGGCTTTCTGGATTTTTAGGGAGTATGGAATGTCCAAAATGTCCGGATAATCCACCCTGGCCATGATAGGGGACCTCATTGGTATCACATTCTTCAGAACGGCTTGGCCTTGTACTAACTGTGTGAAGTAAGAGTAGGGCGACCCTTCTTGGCAGTGTGTCAACTCATACAAATCCTCCACTCAGCGCTCCACATGGAGAGGAGAATTCGTTTGAAGTGGGGTGACGTCCCATGTGGGCCCGCAGAAGAGGGATGTGAGGCAAGATACTTTAAAAGAGAATGTGAGTGGGTAGGGTTGCTGAAGCCCAGGGCGCGGGAGAAGTTGGAGTAGGCCGCGCATGACCAGTGCTGGGCAGGGAGCATGGGGTGGTGACTGCAGCGATCCAGGTGCCAAGTATTTTGGTGGCGTGGGCCTCAAAGTTGAGCAGTCCCATACCACCACTATGGCGAGATCCAAACATGACATCCTGGCGCACTGGCTGTGGGTGGCCTGACTAAAGCCACTCTTGCAGTAGGGCGTATAATGAGGTGGAGAAAGATGGGGAAAAGGCGATAGCGTGGGCCCCAAATCAAACTTTAGATAGGAGCATAGAGTTGGGCAGCACTAACCTGCCTGTGAGGAAATTTTGGTGGGCTCTGAGGGAAGCTAAACGTTTTGTACATTGTCCAGGATATGGTGCTCTATCACCGTTGAGGCGTACCCGACTGCCTCCAGCCACACTCCAAAATGGCATACTGGACCAGCGGTGGGCCTTGGCATGAAGGGGAGCGTAAGTGGGGTGGATTGGGGTGGGAGGGGAAAGTGAACCTGTGAGCTAGCTGCTGAAGTAGGTAGAAAACTGGGCGCTGGTGACCAGCGGGCCTGTTACCAACCAAGGATATTGATGATTGGTTTTGGAGGCATTAAGTGCAGCGTTACTTACCCTGGAGTAAAAATGGATAGTAGCCTCAAGCGCGCGTGCATCATGATTGTTAGACACCCCAACCACAAAATCATCAGCAAACGCCAACATCTTGACTGGTGCTTGGCCTTGCACATGGACACCAATACGGCGGGCATTTACATTCCACAAAAAAGGGTCAAGGCTGAAGCTATACAAGAGTAGGATTAAAAGTTTACTTGGTATAGGCCCCTTTGAGGGTGAACTACATCAGTTAGGAAGCCAGGGCCACGCATAGCTATTGTGGCAGATTCCGTGAGTAACCACTTAATTAATGAAACGATGGGGGTGATGGAACTTGTAAAGGCTGGCTTTGAAGTAATCACAGTTGACTCTATTATAAGCCTTCTGCTGGTCTAAAAAACAAGTGCTACAGTAGCCGTGGATTGGCAGACGTTGGCTACAGTGTGTATGCTATCCCAAATAGACCGCTTGAGAATGAAACAAATAAGCTCAGGGGAAATGAGACAGAGGCAACTTCCCCTAGGCGGTTGGCCATGATTTTAGTAAAAAAATTAGTATCAGTGTTAGTAAGTGAAATGGGGCGCCATTTGGCCAAGTCTAGCTTATGCCCTTTCTTATACAGCGTTATTGTGAAATCCTCTTGGCCCCCAGGGAGGAGGCGCATATCAAGCAAATACTGATTCATTTAGGCAAGCAGCAAGGAGGAGAAAAAATTGAAAATATTTTTATAGAACTCATAAGGAATCCCGTCTGGACCTGGGCATTTCCTGTTTGGTGCACAGCGAACAAAGGACCAGAGTTTATCTTAAGAAATTAAATTCATCAATTCATGGGGTGGAAGGCGAGTCAGTAAGGGCGTATGGCTACCAACCTGAAGGTTGTGGGTTCAATTCCCGCCCTTCGCACATTGATTGGGGTGCCAGCCAAAGAAAGCTATTGGCGGTTAGTAGGTCTAATAACACGAAAACCTTACCCATGACATAACCAGAAAAATTTGAGTCCGATCTGGAGGTGGAAAAACTTTCTTTGATGTAGTTGATTCTGTTCAGGTTTCATGTCATTTCTTTCATTTGGTAATGCCTGTCCCCTGGTCAGCTTGCCTCAGTTAAATAAAAATAAATTCATCAACTTTGGATAACGGAAAACGGTGCAGATATGTACTAATGTTATCATTGGTATTGTTTAAATTTATATCTATTTATTATAAAGTTACCCTTGAAATATAAGATAACAGTCAAGAATATCAATACTCCAGCCACAGATGTGTTTTTAAAATTTAGAGCCCAAAAGGCACCAACGAACTCATAACTAGCTGAGATTCTAACAAGTGCTTCTTACTCTGGGGCTCCATTAAGCCACAATCTTTTATGCAAAATGGAGAATGTTCAAGGGAGTAACCTTTCTTATCTCCTTGTTTAAGTTTAAACAAAGATAGCTGCTATGGAACAGCAACTAGCTAACGCTCTATCTCAACTTAAAATGCTCAATTTGTGTCTCTCTTTAGACCCCATGAAGCCTCTACTGCTGTTTCTGTTCTCACTGGAAGTAACCTTGTCCCCGTTAAGCTCCCATTTAGGATCTTTTTCTACCCTGGATGAAGGCAGTATTGCTTCAATTTTGTATGTTTATGAACCTTCCATGAATGGCACAACTTATTGTAAAAAAATCAATCATGTCCTCTCTTGCTTAAGTCGCATAGTCAAGAGGTAATGGTTCCTCAGATGGAAACACTTAGTACCTGGGCGGAGCTTATAGTTGCGCTTACTGAATAATTTGGCTTAAAGCAGAGTTTACAAAGGAGAAAAAAGGTTTTTTGTGCCTTGGCATGAAAAAAGGGGAATTGGTTAGCACCTTCACTGAGCAGTTTTTCCTTGAAGCCCAAACACTGTAACCTAAAAATTTATAACTCTTGATGACGCCGTTGCTGCCATTATGACTGGCCTGTATTATCACCCTTCCCTGGAAAAGTATATTATCTCTTTGAAATGCCATTTTTAGAATATCAGTGATACCAAGGGTCTCTGTTAGAGGTTGCAGAAATCCATAATGTTGAGACTACCCAAGGAGCTGTGTTGAAACCTCAAGCCTTATCCATTGAGGATTTCTTTTCTTTAGCTCTTCCAAAGGAGTTCATGATGATTCCTATGGGCCCTCCTGTACTGGTTACCTTTCCAAAACCAGCCTCTTTGGTACAGCTCAAACCCAACGTCCCTTCACCTTGTGAGCCTTAAATCTCTAAGCCAGATAGTTATAGTGCACTAGCAGTGACGGGAAGCGCCCCCTAACAACACCTGCACCCAAAATTCGCCTAAGGTCGTCTATTGAGACTTTTTCCTACTCCACGCCCTCCACTATGAGGCCTCACACAGCAAATCTAAATTATGCTCCTGTGTTAAGCCCCCCTACTACCTTGCCATATCCTCTTTTTGTTCCATCGTTTTTCCTGTTTCCAAGGTGCAACACCCGCCAGTCAACAATGTGCTCAAGTCAAATGCGATATAACTTTAACGACTGCTTCTATGACTAAAATAGTAATGTATCTCCCTAAGAGCAACTCCTGCCACCAGGACAGGCCTGCTGAAAGTGTGAGCCACACCCTGAAAGCTGGCGTAGTTGATGTGCCTACCTTTGACCTCTCTCCAATCGTGAACCCAATGTGCGTTGACAATCACTCTGATGACAAATCTGAAGAGGGTTATGAGGACAATGGTTATCATGTCCTAGGAGCTCCTTTTGAAGTTTGCATGCTGGATTAGATGATCCCTAAGGAGTAAATAAGGCCACAGTTCCTGAAGATACCTAACTCAATCAAATGCTGGGGGGCCTTGAGGTTATTGACACCACTAGTGATGCTGACCAAGTTATTGCCTCATTGATCCGCCCAGTTCATCATGTTTATATGCTACAATCCATTAAAGATAAGTATCCTGAGACAGCTAAAAAACTTACCTCCACTTTCCAGTAGAAAGAAATTATAGCTCTTTCCACTAATTTTGGGGAACTGTAACCTGGGTGAAGGTTTTCATCAGTAAGGTACAGGTTCTGACTATACTTAATACTGATGCACCAATCAATGTGATCTTTTCGAAGCTTATCAAGAAGATTAAGCTGGCGACTGTCTTGGAATACTTTTTAAGATTTTGGAACTGAAGGTCCAAACAATACTTGTGCTATCAGAGCCTAATCCTCACTTCCCATTCAGATTGAGAAGCTCATCTTGTCAGCCCCCGCTGTGGCCCAGGACAATAACACTTATATATTGCTTATTGGTACTCAATTTATGATTGAGTATGACGAAATTATCTTTTTGGAACTGGATTATCTCAGCCTACTTAATTATGAAGATCCTCTTGTCTTTACCAATATAAACCCAATAAGGAAGAACACTCATGCCTAGTTGTGTAATCTTCCTCTGCATTATCTCTGCTCTATACAACGACCAGGCAACACAAAAAGTTGCTTAATTCTGTGGATGCTTCAATGTGCATTACGTTTTATGCTTCAAAGGAGATAATAAGCAGGTCTGTTGAACAATGTGTGGCTGCCACAACATTACTCTACAAATCCTCCAAACCCGCTTGATACACCTAACTAGCATTGATGGAGTGAGTTCATCAGATCCCCGGGTCTTGCCTGATTTACTAGACCCATCATAGTAGCGACCCATCATATTATATTGGTAACTTTTTCAATAAAGACAACATTTGTAGATAAACATAAGGAAATTGAAAAAGCCTGCTGACCATAAATTGAGAATATTAATTGGGTTCACTTTATATGTTCTATGTAAGATATGAGCCTACCCACTACCCAATTGGTGTGTGCCTTGCCTAATGTTTACATTTCTTATAAACTCACCTCAGATCAGCTAGAAAAAATTTACTCTTTATTAGATACCTACAGTGATATTTCCTCTAAATTTGATACTGATTATGGTCACATTAAGGATTGGAGTCACACCATCGATGTTGGTGATGCCAGTCCTATCCAATATAAACCAAACCGTAAATCAAATGTCTAAGAGCAACAAATAAGGACTGAGCTCAAGAAGTTACTAGACGCTGGGTTATTAGTACCTTCTAAAACCCATCGGGTGTCTCCTCTCTTGCTTATCAAAAAATAAAAATGGAGTTCATTGTGTAGTGATGGACTACCACAAATTGAACAACCTCACCACAGAAAGAATGTTGTTCTATCCTCAGAATCAACAATTTTCTTGCATAACTCTCTGGCTCAAAGTTTTTCTCCAATATGGATTTTACCAGCGGATACTGGCAAATGGACCTTTCCCCCCAAGATCAGGAAAAATGTGCTCTCTTTGCAGTAAAGCCTATTTTAGCCCACCCTCCTACCAGAAGGGTTGTGCAATGCACCTGCGTCCTTCCAAAGAGTGATGGATCACATCTTGCGGGACCTTAAGCTAAGCTGCATGATTGTCTGACTTGATGATATTACAGTATTATCTAAAATTTCACTGACTATCTCACTCATATTAAAGAAGTCTTTAACGCCTGAGGGCATCTATATTCAAGTTGAAACCTTTAAAATGCACGTTCTTTCTAAGCAACTAGATTTTTTCGGACTTGCTAACGCCTAAGATGTGATCCAATATTTACAAGATAAAGTTATAGCGAATTTTCTAAATGCCTTCCCCTAAAAATCTACGCTATATCCAAGTGTTTCTGGGGATGATGGGGTATTACCATCAATTCATCCATAAGTTCACACTGGATTAGTGAGCCCCTTGTAGAATTATTGTTAAAAAAACTCCTTTCTATTGGGGCTTTGAATAAATTGCTTTGATTGAGACGCCAAAGAAGCTTCTCCAAAGACAGCCTACCCTCTGTCACCCATAATATGGTAGATCTTTCATTATGCTTACCGATACCTCTGATTACGCTCTTAGAGCCATCCTGGCCCAATTAAATGAAACCGGTGTGGATCATCCAGTATCTTGTTTCAGCAAGATGATGTCAAAGGCTGCTCTCAACTATAGCGTCACAGAGAAGGAGTGCCTTGATGTCTTGCTAGCTGTAAAAAATTACTACCCTTCTTGTATGGGACTAACTTTACCGTGTTACTGACCACGCCTTCTTAAAATGGCTACAAAAAAGAAAAATCCCACTAAATGGTTAATTCTTTGGGCCTTAAAGCTCCAACATTATAATATGAGCATTGAATATTGATCTCGAACTATTCATATGAATGTTGATAAATTGACTCAACTGCCTATCCTTCACTAAACAATAGTGAAATGGAGAGATTGCATAATCTCCTTATGACTCCTGATGCCTGGGATGATAAGACTGAACTCATCCAGATTATGACAACAAGACACTTCAACAACACCAAGAAGAACGGGAAGTTATACAAAGAATATTGGTCAATTGGCTGTCTTATCTTCGACCTTCAGAATGAGCGCCAGCCATCATGGATGCAGCCTCTACACTTGGGCATAGTGGAGTACGGTTTACCTATGATTGGATTAAGATTGATACTATTGGGAGAACATCATGGAATCCATTCTTAAAGCCCTGGAGCATACTTAAACTGTGAAAAGAAATCCCGCTTCAAGGCCATATAACAATACCAACCAACTACCCATAAAAACCTTTTAACATGATAAGGGTGAATCTGGTAGGCTCCCTACACCTGATACCAGTGGGAATCACTCCATCCTAGTGAGAATTGATCACTTTACTATAATGAGTGAAGCTGTAAAACTCCGGCTTAAACTGCCAAAGCCACTGCCATTTTCCAGCATCAGTATATAATCACGCGCCATGGTTGCTCTAGGTGCTACTCTGTAATAAAAAAATTACCTTTTGAGTGGTCAAAATCTAGAATACCTCCATGAGAGCCCAACAACTTTTCTAAGCCCCATATAACCCTTTAACAAATAGTACCGTAAGAAAGAGAAAACGGTACTTTGGTATCTTTATTGCGAAAAAAGGTCACTTATGACTCACTTTATTTAGATCAGTTCACGCCTAGTGCCCTTATGGCATATCATGTTAGCTATTGTTTTGCTTATTCTGGTAAGGTCAACAAGGGGACGTACACTTCCAATAAAGTGAGAATAAAATAATAATAAACTGTGAATGAAAAAATAAACCTTAGAGGGTTCATAGCCCATATTATTGTCTCCAGGACCACTAAGTTTAGGACGATATGGGGGATTTATGCTGACTTATCCTTGGATGCAGCATGCGTGAAGGAATGAGTCAATATTTAGGAACCATATGGAGAACCATATATTGATTATCCTTCTGTTGCGTGGGGTCATGTTTCCATACATGCTTGAAAATGTTCAAATATATGGTAGTAAACTATTAATCACTTCTTGGATGGTAGGCGTTACTCCTGTAAATGACTCCAATACTATAGTATTTTTTTAGTACTAGATGGTCCCAACTCCAATACTATAGTATTGATTGTCCATATTGCTATTGCTACTATTAACTCCCATAAAGATGGAAGAATAGGTGACTCCATGTTGAGAGTGAACATGTTCCTAGAAAAACAAAATTATTGTTCTTTGTCTTGACGGAATAGGTGCATGATCTCTTTCCAGATAGTTGTTGATGTTTGAAATTGCTCTAGGCGGTGTACTAAGCTTCCATATTGGCCACATATTGTTCATGAAGATTGGGTAGCGTTATATTGTTCTATTGTGCAATATACTCTCCTCATGTATCTCCATACATGTGCCCAAATCCTGGATTGTGATAGTGAGGTATGTGTGATTCTCCAGACCATTATTTGGGTCTCCAGACTGTAAGGTATATCCATATGATCCAAGTAACCAATACTGGCAATGGTACTCAGATTTTAGTATTATGTTATATGTAACTATTTGTAAATTAACTTCCTTTCTGTGAGTTAGACTTGGGTGTCCTCGGTGACTGATCTAGACACATATGTGGATCTTTTTTATTTTATATATTAGAGGATGGCTGACTGGGGGACAGACACATCCGATTCATATGTGGATCTTCCTCTCTGCTCTTCTTATGGCTAGAAGTATTTGTTTAAAGTGTACAGGAGTGCCATGTGGTCTTGCAGCTCTTGGGAGAGATGGCAGATACTTAATCAATGTGTTTGGATGATCTGAATTTCTTAAACGTATGCTTGTGTAAAACTAGATCTTGCTTCTCTAGTCCTATGTCTGTTTGGAAGGTCTGGACTAGTCACCTGAGCTATCCAGAATCCTAGTATATGGGCCGCTTGCTCTATATAATTAGTTAGCCTCATACCTCCATTCCTCCTAGGTCCAAATAGAGTTTCAAGGCGCACAGGTGCATTATTGTTGGACCAAAGACATCTCTGTATTAAGGCATATTGTAATAAAAAGGACGGTTAGAAAGCAATTGCATGGGCCATAAACCATATGAGTGAAAATATCTTGGAGTTGGCTAAATAGCCCGTCCTGTTAGACCTGATTGATGTCCATGCAAGGAGGCAATGAGTTTTGTTCATTTATCTAGAAGTTAATTTTCCATCATGGTGTTAGCGTAGCCTCCTCCTCTAACCATATCCCCAAGTGGCAGGCAGGTTCAGCTGCCATCTTGGTAGTGAAGGGAAGTTCCAATGGGGTAATTGCTGATCGTCGCCACCTATGTCTGGTGAGGAGCCTTGATTTTGTATTGGTCTGTTGACCCAAGGTAGATGGCGTCCAATGGGTCTGATATTTTTCCAGGAGTATAAGTTCAGTTTTTGTATTAAGCGATGCGTTGCTTATGGATGGGTATTCTTGTATTATAATCTCAATTATGCGAGCATCCTGGTTGTTGGATATACCCACCACACAGTGGTCAGCAAAAGCCATAATTCTGACTGGGTGTTGGCCAAAGACATTGATTCCATTGAGAAGGGCGTTTGTATTCCGGATTATGGGATCAAGACTAAAATTGTATAGTAGAAAGCTTAGAGGGTCTCCTTGTTTGAGTCCCCTCTGTGAAAAACTAGGTTAGTTAATAAGTCTGCTCTGTGCACACCATGGTGGCTGACTCTGTGAACAACATTAACCAGTTTATGAACCTATTTGGGAGTTTGAATTTTTTAAGGCAGGCCCTGAGGTATGTCCGGTTCACCCTGTCATATGCCTTCTGTTGATATAGAAAGCAAGCGCTCCAGAGATTTAGATTGGCAGACATCTGCAACTGTATGAATATTGTACCGTATGGGTCTTCTTGGGACAAATCCATATTGTGACGGTTTATCACATCAGTTGCAATTTCCCCTAATCGTTTGCATATAGTTTGTAAATAATTTAGTGTCAGTATTAGTTAGGGAGATTGAACGCCAATTGAATAGGTTTAGTCTATCTCCTTTTGAATAGAGTGACAGTGTATACTTCTTATCCTCCAGGTAAAAGCATGTTTCCATAATGCATTTATTTATGGAAGCTAAAAGAAATTTAGATATGTTAGTAAAATATTTTTTATAGAAACATAGGGAAGCCCATCAAGTCCATGGCATTTCCCTCATGGTGTACCGCACACTGATTCCAATATTCCTCACGCAATATTGAGTTTTTAAAATGTTGGTTTGAGCTGCGATGTCAATATGTGCATTTGCAAGGAATTTTTCGATTTTTGCTGGTTCAACTGGTAGGATCTATATAAATTTGTATAAACCCTGTGTATTTTGGTCACAACTTCTTTTGGTGTTTTTTGATATGGATGTATCCTGGCATCAGACCTGTGTACAGGATACTGTGTTTTTTTGGACATGAAATTGATGAAAAATAGCTTGAACAAGTTTCAGTGTCTTTTAGGTTTTTTGCTCCTTATTGAACCCCAACGCAGTGCTGGTGTTCGTGTATCATTGTGTTTAAACGTGCAGAAATCTCTGCCCATTTGCGTCCCCATCCAGGGTTGTATCCTGTGCATGGGACATTATTTTACTAGGTTGTTAATTTCTGCCAAGGTGTGTTTGATGATGGCTGGAGCTGCCCTGTATCTTCTTGATGCTGTGCGTTTAATCTGTTGTATTGTTGATTTTTTGAACTTTTTCCAAGTGATTAGTGTATCTGAACAGAAAGATGTTTCAAAGTCCCGTGTTGAGGACATTTTCTCCACCAATGAGGAAAATTGTAAGTTAGCTAAATTTTAGGGCATATTTTGCACCATCTGGGTGCTTAAATAATTGTTTTCGCCAGTGTGAAGAACACCAAAACTAGCGGGTGATTATAGAATTCTATTTTTGTAGTCTTGAATTTATGAATTTGGTATAAGAAAATTAGTGGTGCGATTATTAGGTCTAATTGTGGCATAGAAATAAGTACACCATTGTGCATATGTGGGTGTGTCATGTTCTGCAGGAGGCGTGACTATTTAGGTAACAGATTATATAGGGCCAATGTGGCTTTTAACACACGAAGTTTTACTTTCCCTTGTGGTGTCTCCATTGTGTGTGGCCATCAGTTAATGTCTGAGTTAATCCAGAAGTTCATGACTCCCATGACGAAAGTGTTTGTTGGAAGACGAAGTTGTGTTAGAGCTGATAAAAACTCTCAACAGTCCATTGTACAGTTTGGTGTGTACACGCTGGCTATTGTGTGCACCTCTTTGCGCCATGAGAAAGTGATGGCTAGTATGGGGCCATCCAAAAACGAATCTTTATTAATAAATTTAAATTTTTGGTTATCATGTACTTTCACCCCACATTGTTGCAACCAAAATGATATTGTTGGAAGGAGCATGTTCCCCATGCCTCCTCCTTACCCTGTGGACAGTGGGTTTCCTGCACTGCCAGTATTCCAAGGTAGGTTGCACAGGATACTCAACTTCTTGGCTCAGGGCGTTAAGGCTTGAGTACCTCTATGTCCAGCGTCCCTATCTCTACTGAGATGCCAAATGCGCCTCATGAGTGGTTAGCAGGGCTCCCCAGACATACTCGCTCACTCTCATTACTCTTCATTGCGTCTTTGCTGTGGGTGGCAAAATTATGAGTAGGTGTTGAGGTGTATTCTGTCCCTTTGTTATCACTGCTTTTGCTCCTCTCCTACTTTTGTTGGGTTTCAATTTCTCATTGTGGTGCACTTGTGTGCTCTCATTGGCTACATTTTTATTTTTGTGCATTCCATTGTTAATTTTCACTCTCAATTGGATTGTACTCTGCAATTTTGCGGGGTGTGCCAAACCCCTGTTTTGCTGAATTTTCTTCCAAATTGGGTTCTAACAAATCCATTTTGTTTGGATTGGTTGTTTAGTTTTTTGTTAGGATTTGATTGGATTATTGTTGGAAGTTCTTCCATGTCTTCCTGAATCAGTTCAGGTGAAATGGATGAACTTGACAAGTCTTAGCCTTGGCAGTGGCCAACTTGCAAGCCTGTTTGGCCATTTTTCACTATTTTGGGGAAATTGGGTAAATTATGTTATATTGTACAAATTCTCCCCATTTGAATGCTTGTGTGGTATCATGTTTTTAAAGTACTCTGTGTCATCTTCACCCATTTCTTCCTCGCCAAGTTCCATTTTTTTAGGCCTTCTTTTATGGGACAAGCTTGAATCATGTGCCCAAAGGCCTGAGAGTGGTTGCATATGGGGGCGGTCTCCCTACTGTTGTGCGGAATATTTGAGAATTTTTCCCATCATTAATAAAGGATGCAATGTAGGGGATTTTGTGATATCCTCCACTATCTCCGAGTTTGGGGAAATAATTGTGATTGCCTTCCCAGTGCTAAGGATTGGAATAGGCTGAAAACCTTTGCATTATGTATTGTTTGATTTTTCCATAGGATTCAAAGCCTTCCCAGAGATGTTGTATGACTACTGTGCGTGCCAGTGTAGTTGGAAGGTAGTCAAAACTTATGAAGTATCTTTGGTTCTTGTCTAACGTGTATTTTTGGTTTATACCAAACATTGACCATTGGGAAGGTTGATCACTACTCTGACCTTTGCAGCTTTGTTTGCTTCCTCCACTGTTTCAAACCCAAGATCCACCCAGGCATGGAGGAAAGTATGGGTTGTCATGTTCACCATGTGTGGAAATAATGATTGTTGGGCTTTCACAAATTTTCCCAAATTGACATTGCCTCTGTGCACAAGAATACAAAGAGCCCATGTCAAACAAATGACAGCGGTTGAGAGTGGGATACTTCCATGTAACTGCAGTACTTCACTAAAAAATCAACAAACCTGCAGGGTGAACCACCTCATGTTTTTTGTTTTTACTATTATTTTCGTTTATTCCTGTGCACTTGGTGTCTTTGGGTGGTGCAGTTCCAGGTCTGATACCATTTAACGTGTTTGCCCAATTCTTTCCTTGTTCATTATTTTTTCTCATCTCAACTGGTATTGATTATCAAATTGGTATGTTGTAATTGAATCGTTTACTAATAAGTGAAAGTAATTGGAAAGAAAAGCCACCATATTAGCTATCATAGAGTATTTAAAATGTCTCCTTTCCACGTTTTGTATGAATGAGAACCTGGGATACCCGCTCTCTTAGCCAAAGATGTTTTTTCTGCTAGCACTGATGATCATTAAAAGGCAATGAAGAGTTGGCCCAACACATCATCCAGCTACAGGCTGATGCTATGCTTAATTTAGCAAAGACTGTTACCAAAGAAGGGCAAGTGACAACTGAGCTTGGACTCGTACTCTCTTTTCAGATCTCTGACTTAGTTCTATATTATCATAACTGCATCAAACCTAGAAGTGAGGACCTAGGGTTTATTTAGGAAGGACCTTTTGTTGTAACCTACAAGTGAGATTTTGAATGCTCCATAAAATCCCTCTCAGCTGGGGTTACCATCAACTAGTTACATAGACACTTTCTACGCCCTTGTTTTCCACCCATCAATCTTGAAGGAGGTAATGTCAGACAATTGGATGTTAGACTAGCTGGTAAGAATGTCTTGGTTAGTTAGGTCTACTTTTAATAATGATCTAACAAAAAACCATCAGCGTAATAAGTCTAATCAGTTTTATCATTCTACTCCTAACTTTTGGCCAAATAGTTGGCATGTTGTAAGTTTGGCTCCAACGAACCCCCGGCGGAAAAGGTCCAATCCCTTGGATGTCCACTCAAGCACTAACTAAAATTTAGTGCTGCTGCCTAAAGATAAACCACACCCCTTTTATAGACCTGGGTGGTCTCAAGGGATGAAAATAATTTATCAGCCAATCAGTCAGAGGACCTCCAGTATTTGGTCAGGTTGACTATATTTCTAAAATGGCTGATTGGCTGATTATGTTAAAATGTTACCTCATGGCTACATCATTCCCTTTTGGACCAGTATCTAAAAATAATCCATATCATGATACAAAGTGTTTCAAGCGTTCTGATAGGCCCAATTGGCATTTAGCCAAATTGAGTTCCCTCTGCCTGACACAAAATCTTTCAAATCTCACTATCAGCCCCAAGTATTCTATATAATGGAAGGCATTATTTATTCTATTATATCATGCTTTACTAAGACTAAGTGCTACCATTGTTCCCATTTTTATTGTTAAAATTTATATTTACTTGTAGTTAAATTCACACTTAAAATCGTAAAATAGCAGTCAACAGTTTCAATAATCCTTTTTTTCTGTATTGATGAAACTCTGAGCCCAACAGGTATCAGCGAGCTCACAATTAGTTAGGATTCCTACAGCCACCACTCTTCTGTTATCATTTTATAAAGCAGTTTTTATTTGCTAGTAAGTGATTATCAAGTTCATACTTACCAACTTGTGATCTCAGCTAGTTCTTGCAAAGTTTGGTGTTAGCGTTGCCTTTGAGGCATTTCTCTAACCATACCACTAGGCATGTAGTTTAACACAAGGTAATCCGCCAGTTCCTTATCAATAAAATTCTCAGATTTAACTTTGTTTATAAGAACTACATTTCTAAATTTTTGAGGTGAAGAGAGAGTAGCAGAAATTATAAAGTACCTATAGTGTTTTGAGAAACAGAGATTTCAGACAGCTAACTAGTTTGTTACCTTCATAAGTAATAACATCACCTGGATATGTGCTTTTGTCATAAAACGGTGTGATAGTTTCCCATACATACCACAGAAGGGACATACCCAATTCCATTTTTTGTAGAGGCATATCTACAACCTTATTTTAATAACAGATTATTGTAAAACACTTAAAAGTGGCAAATCATGTTGGTTAGGCAGAGGTTTCAGGGGTTATCTAATACACAGATGATGGTTTGGGTCTAGACCCATGAGAAATGGTGAATGGTTCATTATCATCAAAGTAGATAACGGTTAAAGAAGTTCGTTTGGTTCTCATAAGTGGTTTTCCCATCTAATGGCTACTGAACATCGTTTGACATATTATACAAAAAATGACAAGACCCCATTCCAAAAAGGGATAAATTTTTCTATGGGAGGGTACTCCAGATCAGAATATTTGTCAGATCTTTGGATGATTAAAGCCATGTGGCTAGACATTTATCACCCCTCTGATTTTATTAAGGTTAAGGATGTATTAAAAACTCCTCCATTTTTAGAGGTGTAGTGCTGATTTTACTGTTACTATATATAGGGGTCCTTGTAGGTGAAACATATGCGACTACATTGATATTCTTAATGTCAGTTGGAGCGTGGAAATCACCAAGGATGGAAGCAATCACGTTCTTGAAGTTGAGATGCGGAGACAGCTATATATAAGCGTTCAATTCATTTATTTCAAGATTTGAATGGAAAAATGATGCTTTAATTATAACAGACAAAGGTAGGGCCTGAGCCAACGGCAGATTATAAAATGGGACTAAATTGAGTTTTACGCCTGATAGAGTGAAAAGATATCATGAAACTTTTGGAAGAAAGACAGGTCTGGTTGACATGCCTACAGAAGATGTTCCACACAATCTAATGACTTTCAACTTTAAGCTGGGACCTGAAAACTATAGTAACACATTTAGTCGCACTAGCTGAAGGTTAGCCTAACAAGTTGGCACTGCAAGGAGGTGGACGATGACTTTCCACAGAGGTAGAATAAGAATCTCTCAAAGAAGAGAAAAAAAGCCTGCCTAAATTCCTAATAAGGTTTCAAGCATTTTAGTTTGGTAGGGTTAAAGCATGGTTTTGAGTCTTAAACAAAAATATTAAGGAAGGGTAAGGATCCCTCCAGTTGGCTGTGTTAAGAAAACTGCAAAGACTTAAGCCTAGTAAAATGAGGGAGTATAGGGTAGTGAGTATTATATTGACTTTAAAAAACGGCAAATGAACCCTGTTCACGTTTACAAAGTGTACTAATCAGAAAGTATTTGTGATAGTAGTAAAATTGGTTTTAACTAGTGTTTGGAGAGCTTCTGTTTCTCCCTAATAACAAGAGAGGTGATTCAAGATCCAAACAAGATCACCAGGGAATTTAATGTTACAACCTAAAGAATAAGCCACTGAAGACGGTGCCAACACTATGGCGGCATAGATGCATTATACACAATGTTATGGAGAACTTCAGGTTGCACAGGAAGGCAACTACTTGATAGACCCCAAAACGGAGTCCATTACCTATTGATAATTCGTGATTTAGGCCTTGTAAAGACTAAATCATGAGCGTTCAAAACTTAATTCTAGGCGGAGTTGGAACAGTACATAATTTGATAGTATAAAGTGAACTATACTTTTAGATATCTCATCAAGGAGTTTTGCAGCTGTTTGAACTTATAAACTATCTATAATAAAAGCATAAAGTTTTGATGAAAAAAGTTGACTAACAGGTAATTTAAATATGACAAAACAATTTTTAAGATACATTGGGGGATGGGTCAAGATCACCATTTCAAAGTACAAAGCTAGAAATTAGCCAATAAACCCTACTACCATCGATGGTAATGCACTAGCTTAAGTATGCCTGAACTTGAGCTTTAGACTAAAGGTGAATGTCTGAAATAAGTACTATGGTTTTTTAGTATGTGGCTCAAATTGCATATAAAAATTTAATAACAATCCATTTTAATTATAAGGTAGTTAAGTAATTTAAACGCCATTAATCCAGTTTCTAAAATCCACTAGCTGACACCTTATCATTCACCTGAACATTATTGGATTTTAACTTGCGTTGTTCCAGGTGTATTAAACTCTGGAAGAGTATATAACTAAAGACTCAAGACTTAGTAACTTCCTCCTTGTTACTGAAGTTTAAAATTAGATATCATTTCATGATACATGACACTAAACTACTTCCAAAATCCACAGAAGTTGGCGCATATACAAACTGAAAACATTGCCTTCTTCTCTAATATAATTTCAAATATGAGATCGTGAGGGGCCCATTTTACGTACTACTAAATTTTCTGGTTCAGGCCCCTCTTTAGACCCAGAACCAGTGAAATGTGCGGAACAAATAATGTTGATCCTCACTGAGAAACTCTATCTGAGCTGCTTTCCTCTGTCACAACAGTTGCTGTTGGATTTCAGGCTATTTAGTGATGCTTGCTGGTGCTTTGCACCCTGAAAATCAAAAATGTTTTGAATGAGATGCTACGCTCTCTTTTTTGTGCATTAGGTGGTCCCAAACTAAAGGTGGGATACACCGATCTTTATTTAGTCACGCCTGAGCTCTTAAGAGCTTGAGGCAAAGGCAGCGGTAAGCAGAGGTGTCAAGAAAGGGTGGGGGAAAGCTTTTCCAGAGTCAGGTGTTTACTCAAACTGACCTATTGCCCATGGCGATATGGTAAATACTCTCAGAGCCATCTCAAAATGAACCTGAAAGTGGGTGATCATATGGGGCAGCGTCTACAGAGTGGAGTCAAAAGTGGTGCGAAGATATGACTTATGAATATTCCATATCACTACAACAAATGCCAGGACCCTAAATGATTGGGAGCAATTGAGTAGTGAGAGGTTGAACATGAAGTCCTGAACAGGGTGCGCTACCCAGGGCTCTGCTCGCAGGAGTTCACGGACCTTACCAGAAAGGGGATTTGAAGGGGCAAGTAAAGAATTAGTAGGTGGGTGTCTGTCATCTCTGCACATTGTGGGCAACCCTTGTGCTGGAAGGTGGGACCAGTTCGATCCCCTATCCTGTATGAGAGGTGTAGAACACGCCACAGTGTATTTGACACTTTTGCTGAGTGAACAGGATGGGTAACTTCCTTCCAGAGCGCCTTGAGATTACATTCCACAGCGGGGGGTAAAAGTTCAAGGGACGAGGCTGCATTGGGGGTCTGTCCAAAGGGTGGAGGTGGGAGATAAAAATCCTCACATTGTGGACCAGGGTGTGATTCCAGGGGTTGATACCAGGGCCACTCCTTTTATAAGGGAAGGCGTGGTACACCCATACTCCTGCCCTCTTAAGTGCAAGGAGAGCCTGATTCCAGTAGAAACTTGATGAAGTTTTGAGGCGGTGACCTGGATGGTTTGTTAGCCACTCTCCCACAGCTGTTGGTGAGGTTCGTGGGAGCCCTAGAGAGGCCGCTAAACCCTGGCGTAAGGCTGGATCCCATTGTGGCATTGGAGCCATATCCCAGCAAATGATGGGCTTAAGGAACCCCGTCAGTATTGAAGTGGCATGAGACCTAGTGTCCAAAAGACCTAGGCCCTCCTCACTGCGGTGTTGGGATATTGTGTTCAGAGCTGTGGGTGGGTGATTGGATTCCCATATCCAACAGCGAAGTATCACATTCAACCTCGTGTAGAAACTGTCTGTAAAGGGGCAGATATGAGAGAGAAAAAATAGCTTTGATAGAAGAAAAACATTCGCTATCAGGGCGCATCCCTGGGGGGTGATACGCCGGCAGCTCCAGCTAGCTACACAAGAGTTTATTGCATTAAGCAAGCGGTCCTCATTATCCTTGATTGCAACCCCTTGTGGTTTGGTGAGGACACCTAGATGCCGAAAGGTGTCCCAAGTAGGTTCCAAATCAAAAGGCGGAGGAAAAGATGGAGTACCAACTTGCACTATAACGGTTTTAGAAGTATTAACTTTTGCATTGGACGCCTTGGAGTAGCAATTCAGAGCCTTCATGACCAGGTCTAGGTCCTTCTTACATCCAACTGCCACTGCTGTGTCATCAGAAAAGGCTATGGTGAGGGTGGGGGGTTTCCAGGAACCTGAATACCCACCAGTCGTTCCTGGAGTAGGGCCAGAAGAGGATCCAAAGCTATGTTGAACAAGATTGGGTTCAGTGGATCCCATTGTCAGAGACCCCTTTCAACCATAACCGCTGCTGTAGGCCTTTTGGGAACAGTACCTTAGTGTGAATATGGGCATAAAGCGCTGATGTCCATGTCCTAGCTTGTGGTGGGATGTGGAGGCGGTTTAGAGAGGCATCCAGATACTTCCAATTTACTCGATCATATGCTATTTCCATATCCAGAAGCGCCACAAAACCATGTGTTTGAGACGAGGTAGCTGACATGGTTGCCAGAAGCTCATTTTAATTGTTCCAAACCGATCTCCCTGAGATAAAGCCATGTTAAGCTGGGTTGAGGCTTGATGCTGCCCACTTAGTTATGCGGTTTGCTAGAAGAACACTAAATAGTTCGTGGTCCATGTTAAATAGTGATATTGGTCGCCAGTTTGCAAGGTCCTCTCAGCTCGCTTTCTTATGGATAAGGGTCATAATTGATCCTCTCAAGTCAGGAAGTACTCCCCTTCTGCCAAGAGGGTCAAGAAGAGGGGCTGGAGGGCCTTTGTAACTGCGACGGGATCCACTAGATACACCTTAAATGGGATACCATCTGGGCCTGGGGCCTTCAGGCGTTGGCTGTGGAGTAGAATGTCTATTACTTCTTGCTGTGTAATTGGTGCAAGAGGTTTTTCATCCGCTAAGAAATTAACCATAAAATCCGGTGCCCCTTCAATGAATTCACGAACATCTGCTGGGCTTACCCAGGAAGCCTTGAAGAGAGCTGAATAGTAACGGTGGATCTCGCTGGTGATCTCCTCCTTGTTTGTGGTGACAGTGGTCCCCACCCTCAGGGTTGCAATCTCCTGATCCTTTGAGCGGGCTTTCTGCTTCTGGTAAAAGAAATGGGTGGGCCGTTCTCACTGGGTGTAGTAACGTGACTATGTGAAGTTTGCTGCACGTTCTTCTTGATCAGTAAGTTCCTGCTGGTATGTCTCATGGGCCAATTCCCAAGCCTCCAACCATTGAGAGGAAGGCACCAGTTGTAGATTCCTTTCAAGGTGTCTTATTCTAGCTTCAGAACGTCTAACTTTAGCCTGGGCCGCTGTCATTCGAGCCTTAGCACAATTGTAGGCTACCTTTAGGATCCTTGCTTTTATATCAGCCCATTTTTCTTGTAAAGTTTACAAATGAGGTGAGGCCAGGTGCTCTGGCACAAAAATGGCTGCATTTATCTTCTCTCTTGAAAACTGGTTGTACAAGAGCCCTGGAGAAATCCTTGGCCAAAATCATCTTGATGGTCTGAGGATTGTTGTCAGGATTACCGTGAGGGATCTGTGATCACTTATACTGTTATATTGGGTTATGGGAGAGGAAACTCGACCAACCAGCAAGGGGCCCACTAGGGCCATATCAATCCTTGAAGATGATGTGAATCTCCGACCTGCACTTTGGATCTGAGACATACAGCCAAGGCCAGATGCTGAGGGGGGGAGGGCATCCATGAAACCACCTGACCTGAGGAAATTTTGAAGCTGAGCTGTACCTTGTCTGTCTTATGTGGCAGGAAAAGATGTCATGCACCCGACTTAATATTGTGTTAGAATCCCCCATTAGCACTGTATTGCCTGGGAGTTGTAGTAGAGCAAGTTCTTCCAAAAGATGGTCCTGCTCTTGACCTGCATTTGGCAGGTATATGCTTACAACAAAGATTTGAACTCAGTAATTGATAGTTTATACAATATAAGGCGATCATCAAAGTGTCGAAAATTGGTGGGTTTTCATCTGGGAGTTGAGGATAATAAGGGCCACATATTTTTTCCAACAGGAGTTACTTCCAAATTGGTCATTCCATGCTACAAAATCAGAGGGGGGACATGGGGCTCCTGGAAGGCTGCAATATCCACACGAATTTGACCTGAAGTTGCAGAGGAGGTGGGCTCTCCGCTTGTAATCCTGCAGACCATTAGAGTTAATGGACTGCAGGGTCAGGGTGCCCCTTTAGGCCTCATAGATGTCCCCCTCCATATCCCACGGGGTTACGCGGATTCTACCTGCATCTGTAAGGCTGCTCATTTTTAGTCCTTGAGCTTGACTCTTTGCAGCTATCCGTGCTGATCAACGAGGAGGAGGATTATCCTGAGTTGATGGGGCTGAGGAGTGTCAGGAGAGTATCTGTAACTCTCCGTTTCCCAGTGTGACGGTGCAGATTGCAAAAGGCCAACACCAGGAAACCAGCCAATATAAGGGCAGCTGCTAGTGCCCTGCAGATGGTGCTGGAGCTGGAGCAGCTAACCGCGAAAGTGGTTATCCACAGTGGTAAACTTTCAATGGAAACAACGGGGTGCTGGGTGGGAGCAGTAGGGGGCGTCCCAGGCTGGAGGGAACCTGAGCGGCCCAACGAAGCACCAAAAGAAGGTCTTACTGTTGTTACGATCAACTGGTTAATATATTGTGAGACCTCCTCAAAGAGGTCTGTGCACAGGTTTACTGGAAATAACATAAAAATTTGCAAAATGGGGTTTTATTTAAATGGAAAGACGACCAAAAAGGAATGTTGGTCAGAGGAAAATGTATTTAAGCTTGGATGGGAAATTGGGGTTATGCCGCAGTGGGCCCAAGCAGCGACTCACCAATAGGGCGATACTTCCATCCAAGTTAGTAAAATAGGCCAAAACCGACTTCACTTGAGTTAATGACTGAAGTTGGATTCGACCTGAGCGCGTTATTTCATAACAAGAAGGGGTTTTGAACCCTTGTTCCAAAACTAAGCACACCGAACCATCCACCTTAATTTGGTATATAGTCCGTTTTAACGTGAATGACTTGCTGCAAGGCTGGGCCCTAGGTTCCTCCTCCAGGCCAACCTGAGCATACCTGGCCTGCACCCAGCGCTGGTCCACGGTATGCTTCAGGTCTGGAAGGGCCTGAAGTTTCACCTTTTGGGCTCTTTGGCGCCCAGCCTTGTCTTTAGCATTTACACCCACAATAATGTCATTGGTATATGACATTACCCTCTCCTCCCTGAGGGGCTCCACCCCCTCCAGGGGTATGAACAAGGGAGAAGTTCTTGTGAGCGGGGCCAACTCCATAGCAGCAATGATTGGAGGTGACTGCGAGCTGGCGGCCTGAGGGAAACGCTGGTGGAAAGCCTCTAAAAATTCTTGTGCATGGGCGCAATCCCGCATAGGAACCCAACTGTTCTCTGCCGCATCAAACCCCTTCCATGACACCAGGTACTCCAGTCTTCTCTTCACACGACGTGAGGCAACAATCTCCTCCACTTCCAACTCTGGCGCCCCATCCACGAGATATGCCTCAGGAATCTCTGGAGGGGAGCCCTCAAACAACGTAAGCTTGCTCTCATGGAAGACAGAAAAGATACGAAATGAGGGGGGAAGATCCAACTGGTATGAGGCGTGGCCCACCTTCTTAACAACGCGGTAAGGCCCAAATTTCTTAGGTCCCAGCTTCTTGCATGGCTGCTTGATTGGGACATTTTTCGCATCCAGAATCATCAGATCTCCTTCTTTGTATGCCGGTCCAACCTGTCTCTTACTATCTGCATTCTCCTTGTAAGCCTGCATGGCCGCGTCTAAATTCGTTCTCACCCCTTTGTGGACCTTCTTGATCATTTTCGCAAAGTCCACCACCACTTCCACCTTGGACCCACAAGCAAGCTCCATGTTGAAGGTGGGATCGAAGACATAGTTGGCAAAGAAGGGGGAACAACCGATTGAAGCATGTTGCGCGTTGTTATAACTAAATTGGGCCATAGGGAGATGAGAAACCCAATCTGAATGATCTGCGGTGGTGTAACACCGCAAGAACTGTTCAAGGCAATAATTCACTCATTCTGTCTGCCCATCTGATTGGGGGTGATAGGCAGTTGAATGGCAAGGGCGGATTTGCAGAGTCTTACACAACTCCTCCCAAAAGACAGAGGTAAACTAGGGGCCCCAATCACTAACTATTTCCTGGGGGACCCCGTGAAGGGCGAACACATGGGTAATGAACAGTCTAGCCTTCTCTGCCATGGTAACTGTGGTCCGGCAAGGGATAAAGTGGGCAAACTTTGTAAAACGGTCTTTATCACATGATAGCATCATAGCTATCAGAATTAGGTAGCTCCACAACGAAATCAACTGATAGGGAATTCCAAGGGCCCTCAGCCTTTTGGACTGGTACCAACAACCCCGCAAGAGGCTGCCGATTTGGTTTCATTTGTTTGCAGACTAGGCACTCTTTACAGTATCAGCCTACATGAGCGGCTAATCCCTACCAATTGTAAGTGCGGCAGATAAGCTCAAGGGTCTTCGCCTTTCCTGGATGACCAACAGTGATTATATTGTGTTATCACAGATGATTTCCAGGCGAGGTGGTCCAGCAGGAACCCATAAGCGCCCCTGGAACCACACCATCTCATCCTTCACGTGATAATCTCTGGCAATATCCTCCTGATTCACGGCGCTCTTTGCAAGGACCATAGTATATTCGGCTGACAATGGCTGAGAAAGGACCACCTTTCTAAGCATACCATATTCCTCCGCATTTTCTAGAGGAGCAAGCGCTGGCTTCTTGGCCAAGGGAGTGGGAAGTGGGGATGCAATCTGACACGGCGGAATCATCAACTGGGTATTGTGCATCTCCACCTCCTTGGGATCAGGAGCTAGGGCAGGGTTGCAGCTTAAGGCGTCCGCCAACCCATTCTCCTTGCCCTTGATGAACTCATAAGAAAACACAAATTGGCAAGGGTCTCATGCCACCAGGTTTGCCGTGGGGTTAGGACATGAGGTGCGCGGTAGTGCAGCAAGGCATGGTGGTCTGTACGTACATGGAATGGTTGGGTGGAGCCATGTAAGTGGTGACGCCAATAAGTCAACGCCTCCACCACTGCTAGTAACTCCTTGTCATAAACGGCGTAATCCAACTCTGGCAAAGACATCTTCCTAGAAAAATATCCCACCAGATGCTCTATTCCATCTTCACCTACTTGTAAAAGGGCTGCCGCTATGGCGAAGTTGGAAGCATCTGAAGCAAAAAACTCTTTCTTTGGGTAGGCATGGCGAAGAACAGAAGTGGACAGCAACGTAAACTTTAATGCTTGGAAGGCGTCCTCCAAAACGGAAGACCACTGTAGTACTTTTGCCCCACTCGCCTTATACAAAGGCGCGGCAACTTCAGAAAGGTTTGGGGTGAACTTCTTAAGGAACGTACACGTCACCAAAAAACTTCTCAACTCCTTTACTGACGTTGGAGTGGGCCACTCACAAATCGCCTTCTCCTTGTCTGGAGTTATCATGTGTCCTTGGTCGAACACAACGTTGCCCAGAAACGTGACCTGGGACTTAAAGAACTCGCACTTTGAGATTTTCAGCTTAAGGCTGGCTGCCCTTAACCTCTCCACCACTTGCCAAAGGTGTACTGCATGGTACTCATGGTCAGGTGAAAACACCAGAATGTCGTCCATGCAGGCTACCGCACATACACCTAACTAGTCCCCCAACGCTGCATCAATGTGGCGTTGAAAGATTGCAGGGGCTTCTTTAATCCCAAAGGGCATAACCTGAAACTGGAAGATCCCTTTTTGGTTACGGAATGCGGTCAACCACTCTTGTCACTTTTTAATCTGAATCTGATTGAACGCGTTGAGGCAATCCAACTTGGAGAAGACCTTCGCCTTCTCCACATAACGTTCAATCTGCAAATCCAAAGGGATAGGATGGAGGTCTGGTACAGTAACGTTGTTAAGGTTACCATAGTCTAAGCAGGGGCGTAAGGTACCATCAGACTTCTCCACGAAGAGTAAGGGGGAGCATACAGGGGAGTTACGCTGAAAAATCGCACCCTTGGCTAACTGTTCTTTTACCCACACATCCAACGCCTCTTCCTCCTGGACAGTCAATGGTAAATGGGGGAAGATATATGCACCAGATCCACAGTGAGCTTGAAGTCACAATTAAACTCAGAGTGCTCAGGTAATGTGTTAGTGGATGCTGCATCAAAGGAAGATTCCAAACCCTCCAAGCAAGAAGGTATAGGAACTTTCACTGAGGGATTCTGCATTGAGGCAAGGCGACAAGGGAGATGGTGGGGCCAATGGGGCAAGTTGCCTGGGGCGTTTTGTTTCTGACTAAGGCACAACGAATGTGTGGCCATTCTTCATGGTGAGGGACAAGGTATTCTCCTTCAGGTTAGTTCTTAAGTCAAACTTCCGCCACCATTCCACACCCAAAATGATAGGGAACATGAGGTTTTTGATCACACTGAAGTGATCAGACAAGTGGTACTTGCCAACCTGATAATCCACTGTTCCAATGACCTTCAGAGTGGGAATACCTTGGGACGCCCCTCCTCTAACCATATCACCTGGCAAGTAACTCAGCCCAAGGTAGTCGGCTAAGTACTGGTCCATATAGTTTCCAGTAGCACCAGTATCCACCAAAATAGTAGTAGTAAATTTCTCTAAAGGCGAGGAGAGGGTGGCAGTCAATAGAGAATACCTGGAATGGTCTTTATTTATGGAAGATAATGACAACACTTCACTAAAGTTCTCATTATCTAGCTCAAGCCTGCACACAGAATGGGTTTGGGAATTAAGAAAGGTGGTAGATATTTGGCCACTCTTAACACTGAGGCTCATACCCCACCATGCCTTCTGCAGGTGCATATACTTAATTATATCTGAAAATGAAGTTCCTTCTCCACCTCCTGAGTGCCCCAGATCATGGTAGAGGTCAACCGTGGGTTCTCAGGGGTAATTTGATACACAGAAATAGAGTCCTCATCCAAGCCATATGACCAAACAAAAGGTTCAGAGATAGAGGTCAGGGTTTCATTATAAAACGCAGTTTTAGACGCAAATGACCCTATCCCTGAAACTGTGACGGAATGCCCAATGTTATCCAAGGCCAACACCAACAGGCCCATCTGCGCTGATTCTGACAGCATTGTCTAAATGCGCTGGTGATGGAAAATCTGTTTCTCAGAATGGAATTTAGTATTTTTGGTGGAAAGTTGGGGAATCACAACTTTCAGACATCAAAGTGTCCAACTCCACCAGGTATGAACACGAAGGGTGGATACTTTCCAGTTGGAAGCAACCAAAATACCGCCGAGTTGCTCCAACCTTCTGGAAAATGAGGAAACAGCGGTGCAGCTAATGACAGCTGGAGCCCACAGCTGATGGCCACTGTTTCTACTTTGGAAAAGTTCCACGCGGAAAAATTTTGTGCACATAGGAAAAGGGTGTTGGTCATCTAATGTAAGGAGAGTATCTGTAACTCTCCGTTTCCCAGTTTGGCGGTGCAGATTGCAAAAGGCCAACACCAGGAAACCAGCCAATATAAGGGCAGCTGCTAGTGCCCTGCAGATGGTGCTGGAGCTGGAGCAGCTAACCGCGAAAGTGGTAGACACATTGGTAAACTTTCAATGGAAACAACGGGGTGCTGGGTGGGAGCAGTAGGGGGCGGCCCAGGTTGGAGGGAACCTGAGCGGCCCAACGAAGCGCCAAAAGAAGGTCTTACTGTTGTTACGATCAACTGGTTAATATATTGTGAGACCTCCTCAAAGAGGTCTGTGCACAGGTTTACTGGAAATAACATAAAAATGTGCAAAATGGGGTTTTATTTAAATGGAAAGACGACCAAAAGGAATGTTGGTCAGAGGAAAATGTATTTAAGCTTGGATGGGGAAATTGGGGTTATGCCACAGTGGGACCAAGCAGTGACTCCCCAATAGGGAGATACTTTCATCCAAGTTAGTAAAATGGGCTGAAACCAACTTCACTCAAGTTATTGACTGAAGTTGGATTTGACCTGAGCGCGTTTTTTTATAGCAGGAATGGGTTTTAAACCCTTGTTCTGAAACTAAGCACACCGAACCATCCACCTTAATTTGGTAAATAGTTCATTTTAATGCGAATGCCTTGCTGCAAGGCTGGGCCCTAGGTTCCTCCTCCAGGCCAACCTGAGCATACCTGGCCTGCACCCAGCGGTGGTCCATGGTATGCTTCAGGTCCGGAAGGGCCTGAAGTTTCACCTTTTGGGCTTTTTGGCGCCCAGCCTTGTCTTTAGCATTTACACCCACAATAACGTCATTAGTACATGACAAGGAGCCTGTAAGCCAGACCAAGATACTTTCTTAACTGCTTTGCACGAAAGTATTTTAAGGGTGCTCCATAGATTTCCATTTGTGCATTATCTGATGTATCAGAGTCCATAGGCACCTCCTTCAGTACTAAGAATGGCGTCTGAGTTGCAATACCCGTAGTTGGTGGGGGTGGCAATGACTTGGAGACTCCACCCCAACTTTGGGTACTCCATACCTGTTCCACCCTTGGGGTATTTTGTGTTACTGAATTCGTTTTAGATGCCACCCCTGTACTGGCTTCCTCTGTGTTAGCTTGATGAGAAGCAGCTTTGTGCTTATTTTGGGCTGGTGAAGGGTCTGGCAATTTAGAAGGGGTTCCCATAGGGAGAGGGTTTTCCGCACTAAGGGAATAAAGTTGTGCTACTGGCTGTGCCTTCTCAACTGCTATATGAAGGGCAGATGGGGTGAGATCTTGTACGTGCACCCAGTGGGTTGTTGTAAAATTGCCGCTGCTGCTGTATGGGAGCGTTTCTTACCTGTCACAGGGTCTTGTCTACTAAATGAGAGAGCTTGTTTACGAGCTGTACAACTATTATATAGGTGGCCCAAAGCATTACACCATGAGCAACATGGTCGTGCCTGGTCTGGATCAACAAAGAAGCTTTCTGAACAGGATCCAATGACTGCAACACGTGGGATAACCTCCATGTTGCGGGCCAATATTGGGTTGAGGATAAATGGTGCCCTAGCCATATGAGCCCTCTGGGTTGGGGCATAATAGGCTGGTGCGCACAGGTCTACTGATAGAACCGACCCAAATTCCATCATTCCCCAATGAAGCGCAAGCTTTAGGGATTCTGGGTCCACTGTAATTGGAAGATTTGTAAAAGTTACCCAGTAAATTTTCTCAAAGTTAGATCTAGTTCTCAACACATGAAGAAAGCCATGTGGAATCTCAATTGTAACTGAGGCTGCATGGTCTGCATCTGCTGCAGTTGTAAAACCTACATCAATATAGTGGATTTCCACCACTTCGTGAATAGTGGTGTTTAATGGAAAAGCTCTTTCTATGGCTTCAAAATAAACTAAAATAATCCCTTGCATAAAACTCAACAGGTTTATGCCCATAGTAGACTCTAGCTGTATGATCAAGAGTGAAACTAGGGAGTGCATGTTGTGAGCGAGTTTCTGCCTATCTCTTCCTCACTTCAGCCACAAAAGCAGCTTCATGAGGGTCAATGGTGGGTGGTGCAGGCACTAGTTTTTCTGCCATGCGCCTGAGGCATCCTTCACTCGCTTATTTTTGTTTACATTAAAATTTTAAATTAAGATTATAATTAAATCTAGTGGATTCCCCATGGGGGGACCCTCAGACGGAGGTGCTGGCATTCCTCTGGATTTACGCGCTGGCCCCTTCTGGGCCTTCCCAGTAGGTACTTGATTTTTTGCAGGTTGGGTAGGATTACCTGGTTTGGGCTTATTCCCTGCCAATTGATTTGGTAATTCCGGCTCATTATCAAACCAATCTATTATTCCAGCCTTCATCTGACCATCAGCAGATACTGGTAGGGATTTTTCAGCTGATTGATTGGCTATTTGGCTAGTCCCATTTGAATTTTGATTTTGATTTTGATGAATATTACGGCTAACTGATTCACCAATTAGCGTTGATTCAGTTGAGGCGCGTTGGTTGCCTTCCAAACCATTAAAATGATGGCTGACTGTTTCATCAATTACTGTAGATTCAGTTTGGCCACTTTGGCTTATATTGGAAGTTAAAAAAAATGATGACCAATTGATTCAACACTTTCTGAAAATTCAGTTTAGGGAGCCTAGGCTGATTTCCAAAGTGGAGGCAGTTGGCAAAGCCATCTAAACCCCATGCGCGGTATTGGGAGCTGCAATACTCCCTACTACCATGGGTAACCCTTAGATGTGGCTCCAGGGTGGGGTGCACTAATTAAGTAACCCTCAGTCAACATAGAGTTGACTGGGGTAGGCTTTACAGTGGTGGTATCATTTGTGATCCCACTGTGGTTTAATAAAAGCCGGTCTGCATCTGCTTTTGCAGCTGCAGTTTAGAAGCAGGTTATACTGGTTGATGCACAAGTCGGCAACTGAGGGTTTTGTGATTTGGGGTGAGTTTAGTAAATTACGAAGCATTGGAGGTGCGTTCAGTGGACTTTACCACCATTGTTCATTAGATTCATTAAGCTAAATTTCTAAGTGATTATAACATTTTTAAAAATGAATTTTGTGGTGGAGATGCTATGCTCTCTACTGCTGGGATGTTTAGTTTTTGGGGGGTGTTTTAACCACTTTATAAATTAGTTATAATGTTAATAATAATAAAAGGTTGTTTTTTATGAGCTTTTATTAGTGATGTCAAGGGTTTTAAAAAGCAAACCCTCTTCTAATCGGACTGCTTAGTATTTAAATCACATTGAGGCTCAATTGAGTCGCATGAGAAATTCATTATAAGCTAAGCGCATCTAAGCTAGGTAATATGGGCTGTTGACCTATCAGATATTTTGAGACTTGCCTCGCTTCAATGCAAGGGCAGATAGTGAGTTGACAGCTGTGAGGGTGAACCCTTGAGGAAGGGATTTAATAATTATACCAATCAAAAAGGGGAAATATTTTCACCTGATGTAACCCCTCCAAGGCTATAAGTGGGTGGTCACGGAGTGAGTGTTTCTACTAAGTTATTGAGGTGATATAGAGGACCCTCAGAACAACTCCCCAAATTTTTTTCGCAGAGTCAGCGTCACCCTGCTACAAGCCATAGGACGATTCAGCTGAGGATTGGGGATAATGGTGCTACCCTGATTTGTGGGGTTCCACCAATAATTGACCTGGGGTTTTTTGCAAATGTTATTTGTTTCAAAACCTGTTTCACTCTTAGTACAAAATTTGACTTATAATTGTCTGACATCACCCATTTCATTAGTGTTAGAAGATAATAAGGCAGCAAGAAAAAGCCATCACCTGGTTGACAGTGACTCCTGTAGCAAGGATTTGATGAATTACTCCTTCACTCACTTCAAAGTGACTACAAAAGGGCCTTCCCAAATAGACCCAAGCTTCTCCCTTTGAGGAGTGACACAATTATGATTAAAAAGCACTAAGTCGGATACTTGGAAGGAAGGTAGAGAGGGCTGGAATCTCTAGCGGCATGACCTTCTTTTTTGACACTTTTTTCCAAATTAGACATAGCCTCTGATTGTAAAAGAATGATGTGCTGGGCCAACTTCTTCATGGCTTGCTTGGGGTCAGTCCAATCAGAGAAAATACTTTAACTAATAATGTCGGCTCTAGGCTCCCATCCATACAATAAACAGAAAAGATACATTTTGAGGATTCTATGGTAACTAATAAGAAAAGCCATAAGGGCACTTGGTAAGTATAGATCCCAGTGAAGGGGGTCTTAAGTGGCCATTTTGCGTAATATAGAAACCAGGGTCCCTTTTACTCTCTCCACAGTACCATTGGTTGAGGGGTTATAGGGTGCTAAAAAGAGCAGTTGCATGCCCATAAAGGTAGCGAGGATCTTTATCACTCTGGAGGTGAAGTTTTTCCCATTATCACAGAGAAGAACTTGGGGCAACCATGTAGAGCAAAAATATTCTGATGGAGGAAAGAGGCCGTGGCCTTGGACGTTTGAGCAGGAGAGCCAAAGCTTTAACCCACTTGGTGTAAGTTATTTATTCCGATGAAGATATATCGATTTCCCCCAGTAGTCTGGGGCAGAGGTCATACCACGTCTAAACTTATGGTGTGGAAAGATTGTTGAGGCTTAGTAGGTTGGTATTGATACTAAGTCTTGAAACTGGATTGCTTTTTGCAGGTCAGACAAGAGTCCATGACCTCAGTTATGGTCTCCAGGATGCCCTTCCAGTAATTGCGCTCTTTACCCCACCCATGTGTCTTATGTACCCCACTATGCCCTAAAATAGAATGTGAATCCAAAATGACAGTTACTCGCTTTGATGGCTGGAGATAAGGCAACCAGTTTACCTCTACTTTCTTATATAGCTTCACACTTTCCACCTTGGTATTGTGGGAGTGCCCAGCTCGCATCTTTTGTACAGGTTCATCCTCATCCCCCCATGCATCAGGAGTCATCAGGAGGTCATGTAACCTCTCAGCTTCACTATTATCTAAATGAAGGGCAGGCAGACGCGTCAACCCATCAATGTTCATATGGCTAGTTCCCACCCAATGCTCAATTGTCATGTCATAATGCTAGAGCTTCAAATCCCAGCAAGACAACCGTCCAGTGAGATCTTTCATATTCTGCTAAATAAAAGAAGGAGATGTGGTCAGTAACTACTTTGAAGGACGTCCCATATAGGAAAGGGCGGTAATAATTTACAGCCATCAGGACGCGAGACATTCTTTTTCAGTGACACTGTAGTTGCGTTTAGCTTTTGAAAGCATCTTGCTGAAGTAGGAAACAGGATGATCAACCCCATGCTCATACAAATTAGCCAAGTTAGCTCCAACGGTGTAATCAGAGGCATCCCTGAACAACATAAAAGGCTTGTCATAGTTAGGGTGGCGAATGATCGGCCTTTATTGCAGTAACTTATTTAGGGTTTCAAACGCGGCTTTTTGCTCAGCACCCCAATGGAATGGAGTGTTCTTAGCAGAGAGATGTACAAGGGGCTCACTAAGCTGGGAGAACTTGGGGATGAATTGATGGTAATACCCCATCATGCCTAAAAACCTGGATATCATCAAGGGCTCTGGCCACAGGCATCTTGGCTATTGCTTCAAACTTTTCCTGTAGAGGTTGAATCTTATCTTGAGAGATCGTGTGCCCAAGGAAATCCAGCTTCTTCTGGAAGAAAGTACATTCTGATGGCTTCAACATAGTGTTAGAAACCCGCAGGCGTTGAAGTACTTCTTTTAGGTGCGTGAGGTGATCGTTGAACTTTTTGGAAAAACTGTTATATCATCCAGGTAAGCTATTACATAGCTCAGTTTAAGATCCCTTGGATATGATCCATGGCTCACTGAAAAGTTGCAGGCGCATTGCACAACCCTTAAGGAGCTAAGTAGGTTGGAAAAGGCCTTCACTGCAGACTGGGCGTACTTCTCCTGATGTTGCTGAGAAAGGTCCATCTGCCAATACCCACTAGCCAAGTCCATATCGTAAAAGAACGTGGGTCCAGAGAGTTGGGGCAATGCATCGTCAATATGGGGGATAGGATAACTGTCCTTTTTTGTGAGATTTTCAGTTTTTGGAAGTCCATAACTACCCTATAACCTCTATTTTTTCTTTTTTATCAATTGAAGAGGAGACGACCATTGGCTTTGGGATGGCATCAGCAACCCAGAGTCCAGCAACTGTTTGAGCTCCGTCCCCATCTGTAGCTCCTCAACTTTGTATTTTCAGTATAATTTGGATAAGATGGGAAGAGCATCTCAACATAAAAAGTGTGAGTCCAACCCTTCACGTGCCCATAGTTGGTATCTGAGTTAGATAAAATGTCGCTATAGGCCTCAATTAGGGTGTGGACTTTATCAAGCTCTGCTGGGGTTAGCTCCTCAGAAATATGAATAGTTGGTAGGGTACATAATGATTAATCAGTGAGTAATCACATATCTGCCAAAGACCTGATAAAGTGAACTTGCTTGATGTCCTCAATGGGAATTAGAAGGCCTCTTACAATCTCCTGATGCTTTTTTATATTTATGTCCTAGGGATGAGATTTTTCATCAGGAGATTGATAGGCCGCTGATAGGCCGGGTCTAGCACGCAGGTAATACTCGGGGCTCTAGATGACTAATACCCTCAATGCTAATTAGGTGCCATAAGTAGTTGTGGGGTTTGTAGAGTAATCTTGGTGTCAAATACCCTTTGTTCACCTGACTTGATTACTACTTCCTTAAAAGAATAGAAAGGAGTTCCATCTAGAGCATCCACTGATAGAGGCAACATCTTAATGTTTCATCCTGCTGTTGTGTAGTGTAGTGGTAAGGCAGAGGAGGGGTACTCCACTGTGCAAGCGTATTCCTTTTTGTTAAAGCTCATTGTTGGTCATAATCAAAGGGACCTCTTAGTTAAGCAGTGAGAGATATTCCTGCTTCAAGTTAATGATCCCTTCATACTCAAGAATAAAATGTGTATCAATGAGTATATCATAGGTACTGTTAGCCAAGGCCACCGCGAGGGATGACAAGATGAGCTTTCCAAAATCGAATGGGCAAAGAAGAGTATGCCCCAATAGCGCATGTGTTAGGAACCAGCAGTACCAAATTCTTGGGTTTTAGTCGAGGTCAGGGGTCAGCTTAATCTTTTTAATGAGTTTGGATGATATCTATTCACAGGGGATACAGTGCCAAGGATAGCTGTGACCTGTACTCCGTTGACAACAACCTTCACTTTTGTTAAAGTTCCACTCAGTTTTGGGAAAGAGCTAGGACCTCCTATAAACAGAGCGTAGAGGCAAGTCACTGGGCAGTCTCAGGGTATTTCTCTTGGATAGACTGCAGATTATGGACACATTAGGTAGATCAGATCAGTGTATCAACAAACTGGTCAGCGTCACTGGCAGTGTCAATAACCTCAAACCCCCTCATCACTTAATGAAGATAAGTATGGAGGGGTATCCAAGTCATTTATACTCTTTCCAGGTTCAATCTATCAGGTACCAACACTTCAAGTGGGACTCCTAAGACATAATATCCAACATCTTCACAACCCCATTCAGATTCATCGTCAGAGGGGTTACCATTGCATGTCAGGGAGCCCATAGATTGTAAGGTAGCTTCAGCTTCCCTTATTGCATGATAGGCCCTGGGGTTGCTCATTCATCTTATTAACCTTTGGGGGAGGCGTTAGAATTGTAATTGCTTGGAATTTGGCCTTTAAAGTGACAGGTTTGGGCTCCCCAAGACCTCAGGTTTTGAACCAAAGGCAGCCAGAGAAGAGGCCGAGGGGGGTAGTGACAGCGGCTTGGAGGGACGTGACTCTTTATCCACCTTAGAAGACTGCTCTGAAGAGAGACGGGAGGAGAGCAAAGTAATAACTGACTTCACCGGCTGAGCTTTAGGAACTGATGCTCCAGGGGAGCACTGCCCCATCACTGCTAATACTCTATGGATATCCTCACTTGATGGAGGATCATGTTGCCGCAGTTATGAGGGAGCAGGTGAGCAGATGGAGACAGCCATAAAATAGGCTGGAGGGTTTAAAGTAGATTCTTGCCTCGGAGCTCTTTTCATAAGGTCAAGTTCATGAAAATCAGCCATGCCTAGTAGAGACTCCTTGATATCCCGTCCATTTTGGAAGGTGCGCTTGATGGCAGAGATATGCAGTGCTAAGGATGGATGAGACGCCAAGCCAAACAAGACGGCAGCAATAGCATCATCTAGAGGTAGCCTTTTGGAAAGCAACATAGGTTGAGCTTTACTATAAAAGCGCTCAACAAAAGAGGTGATTAATTCTTCCTCTTGCAGACTAAAGCACAAAATCCTTTTAATGCCGTTGTAAACTCTACTTGGAACCAAAATTCTTCAAGAAGCGCTTGCTTAACCTCCGCCTAATTTCTGAGGTTGACCATGTAGGGGACCATTATTTCTTGAGCTATAAGACTCAAGCAGGGAAGAATGTACTGGGGTTTTTGATGGTCAATTGATCCTTCCATAAAAGATTTATAAACAAAGAAAACGGAGGCAATGCTTCCCTCACTTGGGGTGAACTTATCCCTGGCAGGGGGTTTATGTATGGAGTGCTTCTCAAGCCTTTTAAGGCAAGACAAAGCACTGGCTAGCTGTTGTTCTAATTCAACTAGCCTGGGATTAGCGGAAGCGGGGAAGTTTAAGAATTAATTTCTCCACCAGCCTCCATTTTTTGCGTACTTATTTTGTGGTGTACAGGCCTCTGTAGTGAGCACCACTTGTTGGAATTCATGTGGTTAGTAAGCTTGCTGGTGCGTTTTAAAATCTTAGTTACAACAATCTTTTGCAGGAGAATATTTTTCTCAACTGCTAGGATAAACTTTTGAGGGGATTTTTTATAAAAAAACTTATATTAAAACAAATAAACTGTAACCTAGTAAGAAGTGGGGTTTTTTAGTTTTATTATGTTAATTGGTGGGGTAAAAAAAGAAACCCTGTCAAAATCTTGCTGTTTAGTATCTAAAGCAACTTGAGGCTCAAAGTGAATGAGACGCAAGTTTTAGTATAGGCTAGGAATAGCCAAATTTTGGAATATTGATTTTTTGAACTATTGGAGCTCTTGAGACTTGCCTCGCTTTGATGGAATGGCTGATAGAGGGTTGATGGAAAGTAGGACAGATCTGTGAGTAAGAGTTTAATATTTTGACGCAATCATTGGGTGGAAAAATATTTGCACCTAGTGGGACCCCCTCAAACCCTATAAAAGGGGTGGTATCCGCCTAGGTGTGTGAAGTAAACTGCAAGTGGGCTAGGAGGAACCTCAGATGGTCTCATCTGTTTCTGCCACATGGTCAGTGCATTCTGACTACCCAAACTCGTGCTATTTAACTGACATGTATTTATAAAGTATTACCCCAATTTGCAGGGTTCCATCGAGAATCAGCCAGGGTCTTTTGGCTGATATTATCGTTTTTACCTCCAAAATGCTCTCTTTACAATATAAGACTTGTTATGGTCCAACAAGAAGATATTTTTCTAAATATCTGGTAGAGCCATTTTAAAAAGAAATAAATTTCAAGCTCTGAGTCCCTGAAAGTATCTGTTACTACAGTGTGTTCTCCTGTTAATTTAAATAAAAAAGTATTTTCACATTTAAAGTTTTTTTGTTACTTTTTAGTCAAGGTTACTGTCCTCATACAGTACCTCATATTTAGTGTTTTCTACATGTGCACTGGAAATATGACGCCGCTGCACTGATTTTCATATGTGGTGTTTACTACAGGGGCCTTCAACTTGTTATGCTGAGCCAATTGCTATTAGTATGGTTCTGAAAACCCCGTTGTAGACTCCCTCACGGCGGAGATATTGAAACCCTCTGATGCATTAGTGGCTGGACATGAGGCCCTGCCAAATTATTATGACAAGATTATCAATTACAAGCGGATGTGAATGCTCATTTTGGCCTGCTCTCCAATATTCTACTAGGTCACAATTGACAAGTAAAAGACTTAGTAAAAGATATGGATTGAGCTGCCTAATCCATTACCAATTTGTTCCAAGAGCTTGACTCCTTATGAGAGAAACTTAAAACTCAGGGACAACCAGCTTGATCTATATTGAGCAAAAACAGCGCCCTGAAAGCAAACTTTCATATCATTAACCAAATGATAATTAATTTGGAAACATATTGCTGGCGGAACGCCGCTAGTTTTCTAAAAATCTGAACTATCTTATTCTTAGATTTGTCAGGATATTTATAAGTGCTGCCAGGGTCAAGTTGCTTTGGAACCCCTTCTAACGGAGCAATGTAGTGAGAGCAATGAGTGCAGGTAACATGTAACCTGCCTATACTAGTCCCCTCCATTCTGACTACTGATGCTTTTGTGCACTCTGATAATATAACAACTTGATGTCATGCCACTACTCATCTTTTTATTAGTAACTGTAATGGTCAGTCTGAACTAATCGTTATATTTTGACTCAAAATTTGGAAATCTGAATCTCGAGATAAAACGCTTTTTTGGGTTTTGCAGCATATGCAGGGCTTGGCGCTGGGCTGTGCACCTCCCAAGCTATTCTTTATGCTCTTAGGGGCCTAAAGAATAGTGCAGGAGGGGCTCCCCAGAAGTGAGACCTTAAAAGGTTGGGCCCACATTATTATGAGCTCCATTCAGAATATCTTTTCTCATTTCCTGCTCTCGTGTAGGTCTCTCTGGTGGCATTAAGGCTGCCATTACCATATCCTATCTGGCATCCTGCGGCGAACCTAGTTTTTGTACCTAAACAAAAATGTTGGCTCTGGCCATTGATTGGAGGTGCTGAATCCTCTAGGGCTGTTTAATCCACTGAATTTTTTCCTCATGTCGCTAATGGTGCGATTTTTTGGGATTTAAATTTGTTTTTGTGTTTATCTTATTATTAAAAAAATAAGGCTGACTTTGGGACCGAAATCCTAATTAATTCGTGTTGTTTTTCCTCATTTTTGAATTTCCCTAAATCTGAGATTAAATTATTGAGTATGATGAGTCAAAATACTTACCATGAGGGCACCTCATATCAGCAATCTTCTAGCATTCATCCGCCAATCCTAAGGCAAGATGGCGGTCAAACACTGGGACGTTTTTGATGTTACAGAGATAATTAGTATGTACTTGGTTCATTAAAGACAATCTATGTGTTATTAATTGTATAGGTATCAGTCGCTAACTTGTAAACCAACTCAAATGGACCTGACCACAAAGTAGCCACCTTATTTCTTCTTTCAAACCATGGGTGTCGCAATAGGATGCCCTATCCCCCACAGTGTACTTTTATATCGCTGGTCAGTTTTTGTTGTTAAACATCTTTACTTTCCTCCTTTTTAAGGTGTTATTGAACGCCTGCATTAAAGTTTAATCACAATACTGACCAGTCAATTCAGATATTGCTTAGCACTCATCCCCAATACTGGTTCTATGGCAGAATACAAAATTGGTGGTAATGTTGCCTTTTGTCCATATTTTAATTTAAATGGCGTTTTTCCTGTTGTTATATGGTGCCTGTTATAGTAGGCGAAGGTAACCAATTTTAGGAAAGTTCCCCAGGCGGAAGTTTTACCCATGACCAATTTTCTTAATATCTCAGCTAACATTCCATTAACTTGTTTCACCATTCCATTTGTTTCTGGTTGATACGGGATGGATACCACTCCCTGGATTCTCATCAATTCATCTAGCCTCTGGATCACATAAAAGTTAATCTGGTTCTATTATCGCTCAATAAAACTTGTGGGCTATATGCCAGTACATCACTTGCTCCAGGATAAATCTCGCCATTAATGTAGCATCCACTTTGCTCAAGGTTTTGGCTTCTTACCATCTAGTCAGATGGTCTATTTCCCCTATTAAATTTCTCACTCATCTTGTACTGATACTCAGGGGTCCCATCACATCTAATGACATAGTGTGCCTCACAAACCCAGGGCGTACTAGCCTGTAACCTGTAATATTCTTTATGAGGCTTGTGGAAGACTTTTCTCTCTCGTTGCAATCACTTTTGCAACTTATTCAATTCAAGTCTGAATTTAGTTTGAAAATCTCACAGAGGAGATTAATTTGCACCCATGTCAGGGAGCAGTTGGGCAAGTAAGGTAAAAGTCACAGGTGGTAGGCCCATGACTTCCAACATTCACAAATGCCCCGGAGAAATTGGTGGATTAGATAAAAATAAAAAACTGGTGGTTACTATTTCCCTGGAATTCCTCAAATGGAAGGCGCGATGTAACCAGTACATCAACACGCCGCACTCTCAACCACTCTTGCTGGTGGAATACAGAGTCTGGGTGTTCCTGGAAATTCAACAAACAGCTTTGTGGGAAAAATTTTGTGGGGATGTGCACAATCATTTACTGACCGCGGTGTATGTCACACCTCACTCCATGTCATGCAGTTGGCTGGATCTTGATTTCAAAAACAAGGAGGCAGCAGACGAAGCTGTTGTGGTGAATGTTGTGATTGACCTCCCTGAAAGGCAGCGGGTCATCAAAACCAAGCACACCAGATGGACAAAATCCAACAAAATTTTCCTCATGTTCAACTTTTTGCCCACTACAGTCAAGCGTGCCACTTTGAAGCAGCACCTGAAAGCTGGTCTCACCATATACAGAGAAATACAATCCTTTTAGATGCAATACTTTATGCTGATGCCACACCTGTGCACCGGCAAAGCCATTGCAGTTCTGACCCCAACTGAGGAGATTGCAAAGGACCTAACCCAAATCCCGCATTCCACTTTTATTAATATTGAAGGGCATACCACCTACCCTTTCTGGGTAACCATAGACAGCGCACCCCCCATCTGCACCCACTGTGACGCGTTTGGCCATAAGGCACATGCATGCCCCACCAAGGAGGGCATCACATTCCAAGAGCACCCCTCGGCGGCATGGCCAGTGGAGAGGCGCACTATGAACCAACCACCAGTGCCAAAGAGGGCTTCCCGTGGGAAGCACAAGGCTGCTACTTACTAGTAAAGCCTGTCTCCCCTCAAGAGAAAAAGATGGCCAAACAGGCCCATAGGGCTGCGGCCAAGGAAGCAGCCAAGGTCGCTTCTGCTATCCCACACTCCCAACGCCAGGAGAACATTGAAACCTTTGCGGCAGAAGCAACTTGGGAATCCCTCAACCAATCAGATTGGGATGCCCAAGCCAATTGGGCCACCCAATCTGAGGATATGATGGGCAACTCAATCTCACCCAACCTTTGCAACCAAGCCCTGATTGGAACCAGTTTGGTCTCCAACCTACCTGAAAATTTTTTTTGACCCAAACGTTGGTGCACTGAACTCATATGCACTGCAAAAATTTGTTCGACAGCGGGGAAACCAAAAGCAAAGGCAAAAGCCAACATGAACCTCTCTGCTAAAATTAACAAATCTTCCAATAATGTTGCTGCAAATACCTGCACCACCGTGAAGACCCATGGGGATCCAAAGGAGGCTGGTGGGCCCAGGTGCCCACCCCTCACACCTAAGGTGTGACGGGGGAAGCCTTCACTTTAGGGATGTTGAACATCGCCGGACTCAAGCCTTGCCAACCTGGGCTAGGAAACTGAGTTTTTTACGAAAATTATTTTACCCATGGACATCCTGGCAATCCAGGAGTCCTACTATCTGCGAGGTTCTGAGGATGCTTGGAAAACCATGCTCCTCCCTTCCCTTTCCTTCTGGTCAGAGCACTGTGGGGTGCTTGTTTGGAAAACAATTTTTTAAATTTTCATCATATGAATCCTTTCTCGATGGCTGAGTCCTCATTGTCACATTTTTGTAGGCTGACGTTGCACATGCTATCATCAACATTTATACCTGACCTGTGCACAAGAGCGTCAGGAATTTTTCTCATTGGTCAAATCCCTTCTGTTACCCCCTGACCCTTTTGTAGTTAGCGACATAGACTGTTGGTTAAACACATCCATGGACCGCTGGCCTTCATCATCCCACGCCCCCCAGGGTCACGTAGAGCTTTACGTTCTAAAGGCCACCCTTGGGTTTTTAGACGCACTGCTGTGGCAAGCTCCGCTGTTTGAGAACATGATGCGCCCCCATGTCCACAACGGCCAATTAAGGTCCATGTCCCGCATTGACCTTATCCTTGCACCAGTAAAATTTTGATCCCATATTTCCCACTTCCACACATCAAAAATCGATTTCTCTGATCACCAGCTGGTCTCAATAACCTACCACTTACCCATCACAGTGGCTAGGGCTCCGCATTGGTGCAAACTCTTCCCACCTGAACTCGCATCGCTAGGATTTTCCACATGGGTGGAATCAGCAACTTTGGCAAAAGAGTTTATTACACCGTTTTGTGCGGACCCAATTTCCACATGGTCAGCCTTCAATGCAGATACCATCCACCACTCTCGCCACCTCTCCTCCTGACGCTCACAAGCTAATCAGCCATCATCTCGCGCGCTCTGGCAGAGTTGGCACACCTGGAGTCCAACATCCCAGCCATGGGCTACAGCCCTGCTTGGGGCCAAAAGTGGGCAGAAGCAGCCGCTCACCTCATCGCGCTTGAAAGGCAACACAAACATCAGGTTTGTGATCAGTACAGGGCCAAACACATTACAGAGGGCGGCACGTGCTCCGCTTGTTTTTTTAAAAAATTCTTTGCACCATGCCAGAGCGTGGCCTGCACACAGGTGTGGAGGTCAGACAATTCCGTCGCGGATATGCCAGCTGAAGTGGCAATTGAAATACAAAAGTATTAAACCAAGTTGTACTGATCTGATCCAATTCAGCTTGCTGAAATGGCGAAATTTCTTGATAGCACTCACATCCACACCATTTTCCGATACCCAGAGTTAATGAATTTGATTACTCCAGATGAACTCTGGTCCACCTTCCATGGTGCACCAAATCAGAAATGCCCAGGCCCTGATGGCATTCCATATGAGTTCTATAAGAAGTACTTCATATATCTATCCCCACTGCTGCTTGCCTACCTTAACCAGAGCCTTCTGGATATGCTCCTTCTACCAGGAGGGCAAGAGGCCTTCACCATCACACTCTTCAAGAAAGGGGATAAGCTAGACCTAGACAGCTGGCGCCCCATTTCTCTAACTAACACGGATACAAAAATTTTAACTAAAATCATGGCTAACTGTCTAGGGATTGTAGCTTCTGCCACCATCTCCTCAGAACAATTCAGTTTCATACCCAGAAGGTCGATTTGGGACAATGTGCACTCTGTGGCTAACGCATGCCAGTCCACAGCCTCTGGGGCACTAGTATTCTTGGACCAACAAAAGGCCTATGATAGAGTAAACTGGAATACCTCAGGGCCTGCCTCCACCAATTCCGCTTACCCCCTCGCTTCATCAGCTGGGTGATGATGTTTATGGAATCTGCAACAATGCAGTGCATGGCCCTGGCTTCCTCACGGAAGTAGTCCGCCCTTAAAGGGGCTTGCGACAAGGAGACCCCCTTAGCCCACTCTTATATAACTTCAGCCTTGACCCACTACTTCGAAACATGAATGCCCGCCTCACTGGGGTCCATGTACCAGGCCAAGACCCAGTCAAGATGATGGAATTTACAGATGATTGTGTGGTCAGGGTGTCTAATAATCAAGATGCACGCGCGCTTGAAGCTCTCATCCAGGAGTATTCCAGGGTAAGTAATGCTGCACTAAATGCCTCTAAAGCTGAAATTATCCTCCTTGGTTGGTATCAAACCTACTGGGCCCCAGCGACCAGTGCCCAGCCCGACCCATCTGCTCGCACAAATGCTCGCCTTCCCTGCTCACCCCACATCGCCCCACTTGTGCTCCCCTTTGTGCCACGCCCTACCATAGGGCCTGTCCGCCATCTGGGCGTGTGGGTGGAGGCAGGCGGGTATGACTCAGCAGTAATGGAAAGTCATGTTCTAGACAACGTGACGAAGCGCATCGCCTCCCTCAGAGCCCACCCTACTTCCCTTACTGGCAGGGTTGTTTTAGCCAGCTCTATTCTCCTCTCCAAATCCTGGTTTGGATCCCACGCCATTGTCTTCTCCCCGTGTTTTTAAATCTATGTATGCCCTTCTACAAGGATGGCTCTGGTCAGGCCGCCAACCGCCAGTGCGGCTTGAGGTCATGTTTGGCCCTCGTCATCATGGTGACATGGGCCTGCTCGACTTTAAAGCCCATGCTGCCAAGATCCTGGGCACCTAGATTGCGGCCATCACCGCCCCTACGCTCCCCTCCCAACACTGGTCCCGCGCGGCCCACTCCAACTTCTCCCGCGCCCTGGTCCTTACCAATCTGTTGCACCCTCACTCTTTGATAAAGTATCTGGCTTCCCACCCTTTGGCCGCAGGTCCCCATGGAACTGCATCCCACTTCAAATGAATCCTCCTCTCCATGTGGAGCACTGAGTGTGAATTCATATTTGTAGATACACTGCCCAGAGGGGGCGCCCCTCTCCTCAGTTCACACATGAGGTACAGGGGCTACCCATTCTGGACAGCTTGATACCCACATGGCCCCATGTCCTATCCAGGGTGGACTACCTGGACATTATGGACATCCCATATCCCCTTGAAACTCAGAAGACAATTGGAATTACGCCCACCACCCTCTTCTGCTGCATCATATCCGTTCCCATGTGTGGCACTGTTTGAGGCGGGTGTACCATACTGCTGAGCGCTCTAACGCTTTACACTCTTCCTGTGTCATGTGTGGCCAGTATGGTATGCTGTTCCACCGCCTGGAGAAGTACCCTACCTCTGAAGCGATATGGCGCGAAGTTCATCGCCTGCTTGGCCAGGATCAGGCACATCCCTTCAGTCTGTCAAGAGATATGCTTGCTATATCCATGGTATCCCCTCTTCCACCCTCCCTCCATGCTATAGTGGTCGCAATCGCCATGTGGACTATCCACACGATTGTCTTGGATGCCATAGCAGGCTCCACCCCCACACGTGTTCAAATATGGTTACAGCCCCTTTACACGTTCCCCCCTCCTCCCCATAGTGGCGTTCTCGCTGGCAACAGGAGATAGCATTGCTTCTCTGGGGTGCCTTTCCTGTTACTGAGTTTTGTTTTCTTTCATGTTTACTTTTGGAAGTGTCCATCCCCTGGTCAGCCTTCCCCGCAATAAATTATATTTATGAGGCTTGTGGAGTTGGCATTCTATGCAACAGGCAAGGTAGTCGGTGACATCATAGTTGATCAATTCCCAGTAGTTTTACTGGCAAGTATTATCCATGGATTATATTGGCCACCATGGCTGAAAACTTTATGTGTAGCTCAGATAATTTACGCTCGTTCTGACAGCTTGGAAATAGAAAATGTTTCTGTCAATCAAGTTATATAATTGTCTATTTTTTATCTCATTGTTTTCCATTACTTTCTTTAGCGCACCTTGAATTTTATGGCTTGTTCCCAATTTTGTCTTTAATAATCCTCTGGAATAAATTATCTGCTTGATGATAGACAACTTGGAAAGCAGGCAATCTTTATAATCCATCACCATTTTAATGTGATGCTCAAGCCCAGTGTATTATTCCAAATTATAGGCTTGTAATTTAAAGCCCATCAAAACAATCGCCCTTCTGGTTCTTTCAGGTTATGAAGCCAGTGTATAGACAAGTGGTGGAAATCACACAGAAGTGTGTTCTAGGGATATACACTCAGAATTGTTTGCATGCATAGATCACCATGAGGCATTCGCTCTCCATCATGGTACGATGTCTCTCCACTGACGTTAGTGTTCTGCTCGCTTAGGCTACCAGATGTTCTTCCTCATCTTCATCTACTTGAATCAAAATGGCTCCAATCGCCATTAACAAATAAAGAGTTTGGATGATAAATTCCTGATCGAAATTTGGTTACTTTAAGTCAGGACTGGTTAGTAAATATGTAATAATATCAAATGACTCTTGGGCCTCATTAATCCACATGAACCTTTTTTTAAATTGTTATAAATTAGGTGAATCTTTGAGATACGCCATAAGGTTTTCTCACAGGGTCAATCCCACTGAGCAATAGAATGGATGATTTGAGATCAACAGTCCTTAGAACACACCGAATAAATAAATATAATAATTTGAGCAATTTCCTCAATAACATTTCTTTATTTTAACGCAATATATTCAGTGAATCCTCACTGCTCCACTCCCTCTTCTCTAAAAAATAATATCCTCCTTTAATTCTCTAGTATTGCTTAAATCTCAGCAACTTTGGTCAATATTGACCCTTTTGCTTAGACTATTCATTCTGCCATATTCTTATTGGTTCTGTAAGAGTTCATTATTTATTATTCCATGATCTCCTTAGTTTGAGGAAATCTATCAATTATTAATCATACAATGTCATCTCCTAATCATCTTGATTTTAGTGATCCAATAACTATCTGTTCAGACCAATATCACCTCATCCCAAGGTGCTCAAATACTCATACTCTATAATTATTGTCAGCAGATTCTAGCTGATCCGCCATGGCTATCTTAGGCTTATCATTCAGTCATAACAGAATCTTAACATTGACTCCTTTACTGGATGATAAGGCTCCTATTGCTTATGCGCCCGGAGGAACTTTGTATGCAATCAGTCAATAATCTGACTGCTTGCAGGGTCCTTGAAGGTATAGCATTGACACCTAAATTCTCAATAACTTCAAACGGACCATTCCAAATACTGGCCAACTTTTGTTTCCACCTGAACCCATGCTGATCATTGAATAGAACCATGTCGCCATCTTACTCTAAGCCAACCCGCTATTCTGTACCTGATCATCAGTCTGATTCTTGATCTTCTTGGCTAAACTAAAAGAGTACGTTTTGGTTTGCAATTTGATCAATGTGTCTGCTAGGTTAGTCAAATAATAGTGGGGATTAATTTCCACAGTGTCTTCCATGCACGCATAAAGCAGAGACAGAAGGGCAGGGTTTCATTCATATAGTAGCTGGAAGGGGCTCTTTCTCATTATGTAATGATAGCTAATGTTATAGGCGAAAATGGCGGTGGAAAAGAGAGAGCTCCAATTGAAAGTCGATCCACTACCAACTTCTGGATTATTTTCACCAGTTACATTAACTTGCTTGATCATACATTAGATGCGGAGTGATATGGGGTTGTTAGCACTCTGTAAATGGCCATCAATTCGTTGAGCTTGGGTAAAATGTAAGAGTGAAGTTGGCTTTATTTTCAGTATGGAAGAACTGAGGACAGTTGTGTTGCTGAATTATACATTCCAACACAATCATGGCCACTTTGAACGTCCCCAAATCCTATATTGCTCTGGCTTCAACCCACCTGGTCAAGTGGTTGATTGCTTCCATAATGTACTTGAACCAGATAGCTTTCATTGTTAGAGGACCATTGATATCAAGGGAAAATGTATTCCATGCAAAATGGGGTTTTACTAAATAAAAGGAAGTCTTATGGTGGAACAGCTTTTCCACTTGGCACTTGTGGCAGCAGGAAATGATTTCAAGCATGTCAAAGTTCATGCTTTCCCAATAATACCGATGATGCAACATATCATTGTCTTGCACATGCCCCATGTCCAACTGCCTTATGTGCGCTCATGATAGTGCTAGGCTGTGCTGAGGGTCGCGGGAAATTCACTATCAAGTCTCCAATTCATTTGTATAACTCCCCATTATGCTGGAAGTTATTGGTTCACGTTTCCTTTAATGCATTTATGACTTGAGGAGGCTCATTATTGTACTTTCCGCTGAGTATCTTATCATGCATTATGTCACTCAGATCTGCCATAACTTCAATTTTTGGTATCCTTGACAAGCAATCCGCGTTCTGGCGTTTTACTCCAGGTTGGTGGAGGACCTCAAATTCAAAAGCCTGCAGTTAGAGGGCCTTCAGGCTAGTCCCTTCAGGATTCTTGAGGTTCTGCAACCAGCATAACAAAGCGTAATCTGTTACTAATTTAAACTTCACACCATGAAAATGCACCCAAAATTTCTTATATGCTTAGCTCACCATTAAGCACGCCCACCCAATCACAGTAAACTGCATACATGGCTGTTCAGGCTTCTATTGCAGTACGCTACAGGGTGCTCTTCCCCCTCATTGTCAGGGATTGGTATATTACTGACCTGGTTGGGGGTAGCTAACCATGAGCTAGCAAATAAGGGTTTAAATCACTTTGATAAGGACACTAGAGGTATCCAGGTTTAAGGAATGGTGGGTAAGCTCGCATGGGAGTTGCCCAAAGATATGGTTTTAAAAGGGGAAAGTTGAAAGGGAGTTTCTTGTAGGCTAAGATGGTAGATCGGTATTGATAACACTTTTTTAAAAAAAACTTAATATGTGTTTGCATAATAAAGAATATTTTTATTGACTGCAAAGATTAACCAAATGAATGCCTTGGTTTTATATACCATCCAACTTCCTGGGCTTACCTAAGCTTAATTGATTTTAAAACAGTACACTATTATTCTCTGGAGCTTATGGGATTGCAACTTTCATATGGTTTTAAAAGGCAGTGGGGATTTCTCAGTCTTATTGTAAATTTGTTTTGGTGCGATTAATTGATCATTATTATTGCAATTGAGGTAACTTAAATGATTAATCGACATTTTCATTACAATAATTCATTTAATATTCAATTATTCAATCTATATTAATCACGTATCCTCTTGATCTGATTGCTAATATCTGTAATCTCGGGTATTCCGCTAATGCCAGGATTTACCCTGACACTCATCATCTTTTTGAGATAATACCACCCCTACAGCAGAAAGGGATGCATCTGCTAAAATGAACTCTTTATTGAAGTTCAGATAATGCAACACTGGCGCACTGATTAGCACAATTCAAAGCGTATCAAAAAAGCATTGTCAGCGTTCAATCCATTCAGATGTGGATCCTTTTTTAATAACCTAAACAGCGAACCTCCAATACAACTAAAGTTGGGTATAAACTGGCAGTAATAGCTGACTATCCATAAAATTTTTTGTATATCACATTTACTGTTTGGTGTAGTCATCTTTTGGATAGTCTCCGCCTTGGCTGGTTGAGGCTTCAGCCCAGTTGCGTCTACTACAAACACTAGGTAATCCAGCTGATCTTTGAAGAAGTGACATTATTGAGGCTTGATCTTGATGTTAGCCTCTTTAAGATGGTGGAAGACCTCCTTCAGATGGGTAAGATGCTTAAAGAACGTCTGGGAAAAGACATTGTTATTGTTGAGGTACATGAAGATGCACAACAGCTTCAGGTCACTGAGAATGGTGTACATGGCCCGTTGAAACATAGCCTGGTCATTACACAGCCTTTGTGGCATATGGGTTGCTTGAAAAAGCCCTTTGGATGTGATCATGGTACATTTCTCCTGTTATTCCATGGGTAACTCTTTTTAGCACTAGTGTTGCCCAACCCAAAAGGGGGAGCCACCATAAATCTTTATCTACAATTGGGCCAAACAAAGGGATTATTAGAGATAAAAAAATTGTAATATGGCACCTTAGCTAACAGCCTATGAAGCCATATAAGAAGGTGAGGAAGCTTTGGGGAAACTTTTGTCTAGAGCCCGCTTTAGCTGGAAGACCCTAGCAGACAGCATTGGGGTGGGAGCATCAGCACAAGGGGCATAAGGAGATATAGTTGTGGGGTTTTTCTTTATTTATGAGGCCTTCAGTGTACATCGCCTTAAAATATTGAGAAAGTTGATGCTCAGCGAAAGTGATGTGAGCTGGCACACAAGTGAAAGACTTGATGTGACAGTGGGCTTAGGATAATCTGTGTTGAAAAAGAGAAGTTTTTGTTATATCAATGCAAGCGCGGCTCACACCAAAAGTGAGCTCTAAATTTCATATATAGCATCTTCCTCAAAATCATGAGAAAAGTTTGGGATAGGGATGCCCTCAACAAGGGGCTCCATTGCCACATGAAGTTGCTGGCGAAGTAAGATGATGGAGGGGCAGCTGCATCCTAAACTGCCATTTTATTAATATTCTTATAAGTGAGAAAACTGTTTCAAAAGCAAAAATGACGGGGCTGCAATTTGGGAGGATCAACAAAAAAATTACTCCAAAATAAAATCTGGCTTGACATGGTACAGCCGTTTGTCCTCATTAATCCATTTGAGAGCCTTAATGGATTATTTTGACAGCACTGGGCCAGCCACCAGAATTGAAGCAGTGGCAGGAGCTGATTACCCACATGCTGTCAACCATGGAAGCTCAGCTGAAACTAGTACAGCCATTAACTCAGGGTTCTGTAATCCAGTCTATTTTGATTCAAATTCTTAAATTTTGGTTCTAATTGGCTGCCACTTTTGGAGCAGCACCAAATTGCCCTGTGGTTGGGGGTGGGAGGATCAAGCCCCATAAAAAAAAGGGCAAAATGGCCGTGGGCTCAACGCCCAAGGAATGATTGGAGGACACAACAGAATCAGAAACTGTGTGCCACTTGCGCTTTGAGTGGTCAAGCCTGAAGCACAAGGGGCAAATTGTGCAGCCATTTTTTATGTGCACCCAGAATGGTGATCAGGGGCAGATCTGATCACAGTGTGGAAGGAATTGTGAGATGGGTATTATCACAAAATCGACCTTGGGCTCCACTAGTGTGCCAGGCCAACCAGTATGAAGACTGGTGACCCTTTGCTCTTTCACCTTCGTTGGCATCGGGGCCAGCAGCACCAGCTAACCCCTTGGTGTAATCACCCACGCCTATCAGGGATCCCTAACCTATCTACTCCTACTCTAGATGCTCTAACCCACTATCAAATAATAATAAGAATGGTGCAAGAGAGATATTTATTAGGAGGGAATGAATCTAATATTTATACTACTTCCAGGGCTACTGTTCCCAAGTGCTCTTTGTCCAATCATCTTCCAGAAAACCCATTGGCCTCTAGATTCCAAACCTCTATGAGATCATAAACTTTTATTCATTCATCCTCCTAGTGATTCCCTCCAGATATGCTCATCTGATCACCATATATTAAATTAGGTTAATCCATCCTCAGCATAAGTCACTGGTCGATTGTATATAAATTCATAATTAATTTAGACATTGAGCATCCTCAGTATGAGTCACCAAGACTCCAAATTATTTGCAATTTCCTAAATGATTGATAACGGATACATCAACTTTCCACCAGAAATTCCCAAATCATTTATTATGGCAGTTGGCGCAGTGATAAGATTTCGTTGACTCAAGCTATAATTGGCAAAATCCTCGTTAGATGCTGGTAACCAAATACAGCAGCTTTCCACCAGAATTTCACTCAAACTATAGTTATCAATTTCATTTGTTAGATGCTGGTAACTGAATACAGCAGCATTTCACTGGTAATTCCCACAATCATAATTTGATGGTAGCGCCAAACTGGGAATCCGCTGACCCTAAAATGATTAATATTTTTATATCACAAAATAGTATAAAACTAGGCAATTAGCTGGAAATAACACCTGACTAACTGAAACCCCTACTTCAAATACTATTGGAAGGATTTATCTGGTTAAAATCCTGACATTGCTTTCCCCTTAACCAGATGATATCTTTCTTTGTGACCCACCCTAATGGTGGGTCAAAACCTCCCAGCGCCCTCACAAAGGAGTGTTGGTCTTAACTATTGGTAAGAGCCTCTCCATAACAAAACTTTCAACTACTCAAGCAGCCCACTATTGAAGCCCCCTGTAGTGAGCACCAACGTCACGAAATTGACCTTGGGCTCCGCTAGTGTGCCAGGCCAACCAGTATGAAGACTGGTAGCCCTTTGCTCTTTTGCCTTCATTGTTGTCAGGGCCAGCAGCACCAGCTAACCCCTTGGTGTGATCACCTGCACCTATCAAAAACCCTAACCTATCTACTCCTACTCTAGATGCTCTAAGCCACTATCAAATAAAAGTAAGAATGATGCAAGAGAGATATATATTAGGAGGGAATGAATCAACTATTTATACTACTTCCAGGGCTACTGTTCCCAAGTGCTCTTTGGCCAATTATCTGCCAGAAAACCCATCAGCCTCTAGATTATAAACCTCTATCAGACCATAAACTTTTATTCATTCATCATCATGGTGATTCCCTCCAGATTTGCTCATCTGATCACTGAATATAAAATTAGGTTAATCCATCCTCACCATAAGTTGCTGGTCGATTGTATACAAATTCATAATTAATTTAGACATTGAGCATCATCAGCATGAGTCGCTGGTACTCCAAATTAGTTGCAATTTCCTAAATGATTGAAAAATGTATACATCGACTTTCCGCCAGAAAACCCCACAATAATTTCTTATGGCAGTTGGCTCAGGGATAAGATTTCGCTGACTCAAGCTATAATTAGCAAAATCCTTGTTATATGCTGGTAACTGAATACAGCAGCATTTCACTAGTAATTCCCACAATCATAATTTGATAGCGCTGAACTGGGAATCCACTAACCCTAAAACAATTAATATTTTCTATATCATTAAATAAAATCAAACTAGGCGATTAGCCAGCAATAATACCCAACTAACCAAAACCCCTACTTTGGATACTATCAGAAGGATTCATCTGGTTAAAATCCTGATAGATATCACGATGAAATGGGTGGATCATCTGACTGGGCCTTGCGCCTTTGAGATAATCTGCCCCATTTAGAACCATGAACTGCAAAATGGGGTCTGTGTCATAAATGGTTAAACCCTTTGTGAGCTCATGCTGGAGGCATTTTGAAGAGAGATGGGTGATCTGCCATGGGTAACTCAATCTGCCAATAACATGATATCAAATCCATCACCCAGAAGTAACAAGCTTTTCCTAATTGATTCAGCACATCATCAATATGTGGCAAAGGATATTAGTCCTTCTTGGTGATACTGTTGAGATTCTGGTAGCCTATTACCATCCAGTTGGTCCCATCCTTCTTTTTTTACATTTAGGATGGGTGAAGCCCATGAGCTCTTCAAAGGTTTAAGCATCCATTGCTCCACTAGCTTTTTGATCTCCACTGTCTCTACTTCCTCAGCTCCTCTTGATCAGCAGATTGGTCATGACTGATGGGATGATGATACCCTGTGTCCAACTGATGGACCACCCCTACATGCATCCTAAATCATGGTCATCAACAGCAAAAATCTCTTTATATTTTTTGAAATAAAGCTATCACTTAATCCTTCTGTGCTTCTAATAAATTAATTAAATCATTGTGCAGTACCACAGTCATTAGGCCAGGCTGTGGTTCAACATGTAGGCCAAATTTGTCTAGTGACCCAAGCTTGTGAACCTGAAGGACCTCCTCAACAGGGGTCAAGTGTAAATATACCACTATTTGATGTCTGTGGATTTGCAATTATTCTATTTGTAGATTTGTAAGTAAAACCATGATCTCCACGTGTCCCAGGAGTATAATGCCTGGAGCCACGTGGGGCTCAAACCACAATTGCATATAAGGCCCAATAACTTCACCATAGAATCCTTTTGTAACTTCTACCTCCAATTTGGTATTCACTATTACTTGGTGACCTGAGGGTATAGATTTAGGTCCAGCAGCTCGGAGAGACATACCCTGATATTTATATATCTGCTGGGGAAGGGGCCAGGTCCTCTTTTTTACTTGATGATAGCGCACTGAAATCACCCCATCACTATAGGCAAGGTTGATGAACCCCATGTACACTGAGTCTTTTGGCACTCCACTGGAGGTAAAGTAAATTGGGATCAGTTGTCCCAAAAGTTCAAAAGTCTCCTCTGTCATTTCAACAGCAGCACCATAGTGTCGCATAAAATGCTGTTCCAATTAACATGTCATAATTATAATTTGGCAACACTTATCCCAGGACTACAATGACAATCGACATGAATTGCAACAGAAGCGCGCTGTATGCTCCCTCAGAGACCATATTAATTGCTCCTGTGGTCTCATATACTATCCAGTGTTGCATATCAGGTTTAAATTTCAACTTTGCCACTGACTTAGTGGAAACTATGTTAATTGTAGCACCCATATCTATTGTAGTGTGAAATCATGTTTTGGCTACAATAATGTCACAGTACATACATTCTGAATATGATGTACCTTAACTGGTTACGCATGGACATTTAAAGAATCTCTTTTACCAAGGAAACTTACAATCCCTTCACTAACTTTGGGGTATTATTTAATGATAGCGTTGACCAGAAGAGCGACTGTTACTCCTTGCAAGGAAGGTGAATCTGCGGATGGGTCCAATTAGTCTGTGGAAACTTGGGCAAAAATTTGACAAGTGAACGGCATGGCTGCATCTAAGATCCTTCTTCTGCCGCAGCTTTGGTTTGCGCTCATTTCAAAATATTCACCCCTCAAACCAGCTGCTGATATAGGAATGCATCATCATAATGGGGAAATTCCGCTGTGTTTACTTCAATGAATTCAGGTGGGACAATTAAGTTTGTGATAGATGAAGTAGAGTCCCATCTCCACTCCGCTCTAACTTTTCCCTGATAGTACTGTTCCTGCTGTAAATGATGGACGCAATGATTGGGGCAACCTCAGGCCAGGTGCCTAGGATGACTGCATTCAAAACAATTAGCCTCGTAGGGCCTTCATACTTGATTATTGTAATATGAGCCTCGCCAATAATCTGATTGTGAGCAATTGGCATAATAAGGCTCAGTTTGGTAATTGGGCTGCTGCCAATAAGAAGGTCCAGGGCAGAAGTTGAACTGGTAGGGGAACTTGTTAGAAGTTGAACCAGATGGCTGAATTTCCCCAAATAAAAAGGTTTGACAATGCTAGCAGTATGTTTCCACTCAGTATTGGGTGGAGGGAAGGTTACAGCTAAACGATGCAAAAACTGAACAATTTAAAACAGGGGTGTGTCATCCTCCAACATTGGGGTCATGACATTGTAGAGCTTGTGGTATGGCTTTACCATGAAGATCTTTGCAATGCACATGTCAGATTTGGATAAAGTCCCTGCCTAATTAATACATGAGCTTCTGCCATAAATCAATCAGCAAACGTGGTGAGAGTCTCATTAGCTGAAACCTAATAGTCAAGAACTCAGCCTTCCACTGCGACATCTTTACAGTTCATCCAAACAACCGCAGCACAGTATCCATTACTTCTTGATATTAAATGGAATTGTTTGGAAGGTAACAGGTGACTTGATCGGCACTTCCAACATCCAAGGCAGATATTAATAGTTTTGCTTTACACCAATATGAGGCTCCTCCCATCACAAACTCAAATCATCTAAAAACCCATATATATCCCTTCGCAATTGAATGGAGGCAGCTTATTAATACAAACCTACTGCAGAAGCTCCTCCTGATTTTTGAGCACAGGACTAAAGCAAGTTTGATTAACACATATTTAACAGGTGCAGTGCGCTGTTGAGATCCCCTGTTAAAGTAAGTCTGATGTGCCATGGCAGCAACTGAAGAATTTTTATTGTTTTGTGATTGATCAATGAGCCCCCTGTAGTGAGCACCACTTTTATAAATTTGGAAAAATTGTTTAGATACACTGCGAGGTTTTTGCACGGGGTCAATCCCACTGAGCAATAGAATGGATGATATGGAGATCATCGGTCCTTATAACATACTTAAATAAATAAGATATAATAACATGGAGCAATTTTTCTAACACTTCATTATCTAATACATTATTCAGCAGATCCTCGCTGCTCAACCCCCTCTTTTATAATAACAGCATTCTTCCTTCAATTCTCTGCTATCTCTTATATCTCAGCAACTTTGGTTGATATTGGCCCTTTTGCTTAGACTATTCATTCCCCCATATTCTTATTGGTTCTGGTAGAGTTCACCATTTATTAATTCGCAATCGCCTTAGTTTGAGGCATTTTATCAATTATTTGTCCTGCATTGACATCTCCTAATTGCCTTAATTGTAAGCGATCCAATAACCATCCGTTCAGACCAATATCACCTCATCCCAAGGTGCTCAAATACTTGTACTCTATAATTGTTGTTGGCTGATTCTAGAAAATCCTCAATGGCTATTTTGTGCTTATTGTCCATTCATATCATAATCTTGACACAGATCCTTCAATAAGTGGAATGTTGGCTTCACAATTCTAGAAAATAATTTATTAATCAATGATTTAGCCAACAATCCTAAGAAATGTTTGGATATCCCAAATGCTCTTCCTGATTGAAATCTGTTTGTTTGCCATAATCTTTTCTTCTGGTGTTGCAGCCTACAGAGTTTATCACAAACCCTAAGTACTCAAGTTCTATCTTGAAAATGACATTTCCAAAGCTTAATCTTCAAGTTCACTGTCACCAGGCGCTTGTATACTTTTTCTAAGTGCTCTAAATAGTCTGTGAAGATCCTGCTGAGTACATTGATATCATCCAGATATACTAAATTGCAGGATAGCTTTAAATCACTGAGGATGAAGTCCATTGCTCTCTGGAATGTTATCGGTGTACTACACAATCTCTGGGGCATTTGGGTCAGCTGATAGAGTCACTGTGCGAGATTATCACACATTTTTCTTGATCCTCCTTTGGCAAATGCAATCTGTCAATATCCTGAAATTAAATCCATCTCCAAAAAGTATTTGACATTTCCTAGGCAATTGAGTGCATCAATAATCCTTGACAGTGGATAAAAATCCTTTTTAGTGATTTTGTTCTTGCAGCAATAGTTGATCACTAATCAATTTAATTTGTCCTTCTTTTTTACAATGAGGATCAGACTCGTCTAAGTGTAATGGATGGAAAACCCCCAGTTCTGACCGCCTATATTAAATGTTTATTTAGTGCACTGACAAGCAGTCAAAGCGGCTTAACTGAGTATGGAGATGTTTGAGGCACCAAAAGCGCCAAAACTTGCCTTCTACTCATTGGTTACACACATTCTCTGGGTTGGTCTGACTCAACCACATGAAAGCTCCTCAGACTGAACACCCAAAACGACCACAAGTATGCGAGGTATGCAAACTCTGAAACAAACTTTATTTTTATTCAGGATAATAAAAAGGGGCCCGCTGACCAGAGCTTATATGGGGAGCAACTGACAATGCTCCCCAGGAAAGGAATGCTAGGGTGAAAATTCCAAAGTTAAGTTCAGATGGGCAGGCGCGCTTTATAAAGGCTGCCCTTCAGGGCTTCACTCAAATCATTAATTAGGCTCACACAACCTAATCTGCAACTTGGGTGAGGAACAACCCAGCGCCCAAAACAACCAAACCAAAAGTATTTTTTCGACACAGCGACTCAAATTCAGATTTTCCTAAACTGAGCCAATATGCAACAATCAAGATGAACTTGATCATCACATTACTCCCTGCTAGTGAAGAGCCCCTCCACAAAGAGGGGCCCCACAGTGGAAGGCCACCACAACAAGTGCTTCATGGGGTAAGTTGCCTTGAGCCCCAGGAAAATTAGCCTGGATAAACTCCAGGCCTCTTGAGGGAGAAGACAAATGGCAAGGGTGAATTAGGACTGGGCTGCCAGAATCAGCCCGCCCAGTCTGATAATGCACGTCCAGCACGTGGCTGTGTTGCGCACCCCCTCCCAGGTTCCTGTTGGCAATGGTCTTCCCATCCCGACCAGGAAAGCGCTTTCTCCAACAAAAGCGTGAGAGGGGTGGATGGTGCGAGGTACAGTATGGCTGGGCGGCCCCTGGCCTGATAATGCACACCCAGCACTTGGCTGTGTTGTGCATCCCCACCCAGGCTCCTGTCAGCGATGGTCTTCACATCCTGACTAGGAAGGCGCTTTCTCCAACAGAAGCAAGAGAGGGGTGCACAGTGCAGTGTGGCTGGACGTCCAACCCCATTCCATATAGACATCCATTGGTGAGGGAGCCTTGCTGGGACAGGTCCCCTCAGTGCCACCAAATCCCTGGTGTGCAGGAGGCCCCACCAGAATTTTTGACTGATGGTCATCTCTGGTCCAGGGTTGGCCATCAGTCACCAGCTCCCACCAGTGCTGGTTCCTTAACATCTGGGACCAAGTGACCATAGAGGAAGGCCAAACTGGGGATCAGAGGCGTGAAACGCAGAATGACTTCAGAATAATGTAGTGAATTAAAAACTCCCAGTTCTGACCGCCTATATTAAATGTTTCTTTGGTGCACTAATAAGCAACTAAAGCGGCGTAACTGAGTAGGGAGAGCTATGGGGCACTGACAGCGCCACACCTTGCCTTCTACTCATTAGTTAACACATTTTCTGGGTTGGTCTGACCCAACTACATGAAAGCTCCTCAGACTGAACACCCAAAAAAGACCACAGGTATGCGAGGTATGCAAACCCCAAAATAACCCTTATTTTTTCAGGATAATAAAAAGGGGGCCACCGACTAGAGATCATCTGGGAGAAACTGACATTGCTCCCCAGGAAGGGAATGTCAGGGTGAAAATTCCAAAGTGAACTTTGGAATGGGCAGGCACGCCTTATAAAGGTTGCCCTATAAGGGCCTCACCCAAATCATTGATTAGGCTCACACAAGCCTAATCTACAACTTGGGTGAGTCACAACCCAGCGCCTAAAACGACCAAACCAAAAGTATTTTTAAAAAGAATTAGCTCAGATTTATAAATCTGAATCCAAGTCAGTTTTGCAATGATTGAGACAAACTTATTCATTACAATATTACTTGAAGACATAATGAGGAGCTTTAAAAACTGTGGGGTTTCTACTGGTGCAAAGGTTCACTTAACTATTGACTTCTGGGAATAAACACGAATTTGCTAATTGTATGAAGACAATTAGCCTAGTCAAGTTTGGATAATTGGGTAGCTTTGGCCCTACTCTGGCAATTCAATGGTTTAAGTGACTTCAGCCTCACTCTGGCAATATATAAGGATTTAAGTGACTTTGGCCTCACTCTGGCGTTGACACTTAGACAAGGAGACTTCTTCACAACTTCACTTTGCAGTAAACAATATATAATTGAAAACAATAAAGTATTCACAGTACTAAGGTGTTTTTT